>WTSP01010546.1:0-16780 GCA_025331215.1 Actenoides lindsayi
GTCGACGCGGAGTAGTGTCCCCGCCGCCCCCCCCCCCCCCCCCCCCCCCCCCCCCCCCATCAAGACTGTGTCTGAGAAAGGGGCCCCTTACCTGCCTATCAAAATCCACTAACTCACTGTCACCACAGCCAGGTTTCTCTTCCCTGGAAGTGAAGAGAACTTATCTCCTTGGAAGCCTGTCAGAAAGATCCTTCTTCTGTTTCTCCCTTTCCCATCTCAACCCATCTCAATCCAGTGTACTAAAATACTAGTGAATCCCTATGTGCTTTGCTTGGATCTCAGGGGAGAATATGGCAAAGATGCTCCACTTTAAATCAGTCCTCTGGCAGACTGGAGAATACCATAGCAGCTCCTCTCCTTAACAGTTTCCCTCTGTTTTCCTTTCTGACAATGACGTTATTAAGGGCTGTTAATATTCTGCAGGGCTACTATAAACACAAAGCTGCTGCAAGGGTACTAGAAAAAAGCAAATCAGGAGTTAAGTGAAGAAATAAATGAACTAGGAAGGGTGTTAATCATAGTTTGTGGGATAGCCTTTTTTTAATGCTTTTTTTTAATTATTTTTATTATTATTATTCCGCCCTTCACACCCCCTAACTCTCTTTTAATTATTACTCGTGGGAAAGGCAAGCTGAATGGTTTGATAATTCTCAGCAACACAACAAGTGGTAGGAACAAGTTTAAACTGGAGATCCTAAAAGTTTTCTCTTTGCATAAGACGAATTTATAGCTTGGAAACTAAATATTTGTTCAAAGAGCTTTTGGAGGTGTTTGAGTACACAGGAGAGATGAAATGGCAGATTAAATATTTCATTTACATGTGATATGCATTGCATTAATTCCTATCTTAATTCTTCACCTGTTTTCTGAAATCCTTTCACAAACACCGGACATTTCACCTTGACATTGTTATTTCGAGTGGCTTTCAGGCTCATTTTATTGTTTTGTGTTCCTGTGTGGAAGTATCCCAGGAGGGAAGCAGACTCCAGTACTTAAGGGGAGCACAACTGGCTGCAGGCAGTTGATTCCTTCTTTAGCAGACATCTCCAATGAGCTGCTACTGAATACGGACGGGACTTCTCCCAGGAAACCAGATCTGGCTCAAGTGGGCAAGCAGATGCTCTGGGGATGAACTCCATAGGAATGGCTATAAATAGAACAAAACCCAACCAAACAAGTAAATGATGCTTCCAACCATAGGAAGTCGATGAAGTTTCTCCAGTGGGAACAGGGTCTGATGATTTTGGGGCTTCTGTGTATTCAGTGCAGCATTTACTTCTGCATGACAAGCCACACGACACAGGCTTTATCAGAGCCATTTCAATGTCTACGGGGCTTTTTTTCTGATAACTCACTGAGTTATCATGAAACCGCGATCTGCAGCTTATTCAACAAAGGCTTTCCTCTGTTGTGATTCTTACAAACAGACCCATCTTGCTTTGCATAAACCTGAAACTCCGCACAACTGTGGCAGAGCTTCCTCCTGTACACACACTTGCATGCACACACATACACGCACGCTCCCTGCTCTTTCTACTTAGTAACAAAAATATAGAAGAGAGAGCACTTCCATGCTGATGACGATGTGATAGTCTACCTCGGTCTACTTTCCAAAGGAATACACATATCTATTCATAGGTTCAGGGGACGATTCCAGGGTTGAAAGTACATTTAAACACGCAAATTTGTACTCCATCTATAGCTTATTAGAACAAAAGTTATTCCTTCCTTCTATTTCTAATAGAGAATATTAAAACGGTACCAAATGTGAGCATTAGTGACTTTGGAAAGGGGTTTTATTCTTTATGCCCTAAATGCCTAAACTTAATATTTTGAGGTGGCACACAAGCTGTGATCATAAAACGAGTTTTACTGGGAAGCCACGTTTACTTCTTGTTTATCAGACTTATTTTAATTCATTCTGGGTAGGTTCCAAGCGCTTTGTTAGAGATTAAAGGCAACTGCATACCCCAATTAGCAGCCAGCACTTTCTAAGTAAAAATATTTCTGAGGGGTAAGATGAAAGTGGAATAATTTCTGTTCATTAACAGTAGAGAGAGGGGGTGGGTTATTTTTCACTAAACGGCTATACCTTGATTTTGAGCCTCTCAAGATTTAAACCGAGTGACCACGTAAAAGTGAAAGCCAGTGTAAAAATACCCCTCCAGGAATCCTTTTCGATAGAGCATACGAGCTTTGCAGTAAAAAGCATACTGACTAGTAAAACTTCGGGGCTATGCAGGACTCCAATCTCTCCATCAGAAAATCTAGCTCTGGGGCACTAATCTCTCCATCTTTCTTGCAAAACTTTTCAACTGAAGCCGCGGTGGAGGCCGTAAAAGCTTTTCCTTCCCTTTAACCAAGGTAGCAGAAAATTCACACTCTTCTAGCGAGGGACGGTCAGCTGCAGGGCTGAAAAGTTCGAGTTCGAAAGGGCTTTACCATCACTTTCTGAATATGACTCCTCTGTGCGAGTGTAAATACTGCCTTGTGTACACAGTAAGCGAGAGAAGATATCCCTTTGGAGTAATATGGAGTCTATCAACTGAAAATTGAGGAAATAAATCTCGAAACTTTATTTCAGGAGTGTATTTTATACCTGAAAGACTTGTTTTAATTTTCATGTTTTCTCAGAGGCCTATAAATCTTACTTTACAGCCGCTTAATCTTCTGGAACAATAAATAAATAAATAAATAAATAAATAAATAAATAAATAAATAGCTACTGTCGACCGCAGCAGAACAGCCGGGTGAACACAACCCGCCCAGCTCTGGCACGGCGGGGATGGGCCGCGCACAGCTCCGCGTTGCTGCCCGGGCGGGTGCGGAGAGAGCGGGCAGTGCCGGGCGCGGCACGCTGCCCACAGGCTTCCCCACCGCCCCCGCTTGCCAAACAGCTGTTAGCAAACCTCTTTCCGGTGCCTCAGCCTTGGCAGTCCTGTACCCGCTCCGTCACCCCGGGGTAAATCTACTGCGCCTCCTATTAACTTTGTAATGAGCAGAAAGCAGGGGAAGGAGAGAGTCACCCACTCGGGTTAACCCCCCCAGGAACTCGAAGAGGATACCGATGACTGATTTATTTACCGTTATTGTTTAACTAGACAATGCTCGCTTCTCGAGAAACTTGAGGCGTCCCGGATGCGTACTGTTTGGAAATATCTTTGAAAATCCCCCAACTGCCTCTCGTTTCGACCAATCGTAACACCTCTTTGATTTGAAGGAGAAAAAGCTTAGATCCTGCCTTTTATTGAAACCAGAGAAGGACCTTGGGAGGAGGGGGCGGGAGGGGAGGAGAAATGGGGAGGGGGAGCAGGAACGGGGGGAGCCGTCGATCGGCATTAATCACACATCCACTTTGTCAAGAGGCGACAGTGCCGATGCGTGCACCGCAAATGTTTCCGCGGCCACGGTCCCTGCATCACCTGCAGCCCGGCCGACGGCCCCTGTGCGGGAACCCGCGGGGAGCGGAGCGGGGCAGGGCGGCCGGGCCCTCCGCGGGGAGCCGAGGAGCTGACGGCACCTGCGCAGCTCTGCGTCCCGCCCGCCGCGCAGTCGAGTAACCCGCAGGGTTGCAGACTAGGACGAGCCTGTAGATGCAAGTTCATCTCCGTCTCGCCGGCGCGGTTCCTTGATCTCACAGCCGAGGGAAAGGACGGGAATGCAAACTGATTTCTGGGCGGAAAGCCTTGCTTGTAGAGTTGAAACTGCAACACTGCCCTGGAAACACTTCTTCACAAAACATCTTTTCAAACACGCACGTTCCTTGTCATCTATAAACACAGCTGTGAGTGTACAGGCGTATTGGCTTGTACAAGTGAGAGAATATGCACATATCTTCTGTAAGTAACCCTTCTTGCTACCAGAAGATTTCCCTTCTTCAGTTTGCTTTTCTTTCTTATACGTCAGGCTCTGCTGTTAAATATCAGCCAGAAAAGAGTTTTGGGGCGATCTCTGCAGGAGACGCGATCTCTGTGGGAGACGAATTTATTCGTCTGAAATAGCCCCTGTCTTCTGCACTGAAAAAAAAAAAAAACATACTATGATAATAGCAGGATTGTGTCTTCAGCACAAATCCAAGCCCAGAGAGCAATCCACATCCTAGTCCCTATTCCGACTGCCCCGTGAATCGGGCGTCTGTGTTAGCCTATGTGAGTGCTAGTCATTCCGGGCTGAAGAGAAGTCTCCATCAGCTCCTGGAGGCGTGACACTGGCGGGAGCAGTGAAAACGGTTCCTTGTGGTCTCGGTGGCCACTAGTATTAAGAGAAAACTGTATACGGGAGGAAGTCACCTTGGCCGGGAAAGGGACGTTGCAGAGCGGCGGAGAGGATGGGCAGGGGACACGGGAGGGAAGGATAGTGCGTGGGACCCCGTGGAGCCGCGATCCCGCGGCTCCTTGTGGATACACACACACAATCACATGCACACACTCACATGCAGATGTTCCGTGCTACCGTGCCCATTCCCAGGACCCATGCGAGGGTTATCCCCGCGGCTGCCCATCACCACTCCATGTTGGTGCCCAGCAGGACGGGTGCATTTCGCTGCCCACACGGCTTCGCTCTGCCCCGCTTCACCAGCTCAAGAATGCAGGTTAAGAAGCTGCTTAAGTCGTTTTTATTATTATTTCTTCCTTTTTTTTTAGGTGGAGGGTTCCCATCACCCACCCCAGCTAGCGTAGAAACTATCCGGTACACATACATGCATTTCTTCTCGGAGTGTTGGGATTGAGGAGAAAGGTTTGACTCTGATATTTTCCGAACTATTTCCTTTCCCAATACTCTGTCCGTGACGGTGTGATCCGTCTCACCCTGGTATACAGAAAATAATACTAAATTGATTCTTTTCTCATAGCTTTTTGAGTATCTTTCATTCTTGCAGATTAAACGACTGGCTGCTGGGGAAAAAAAAAAATAACAAGACTGTGAAAGGAATAAAACTCTAAGTCCATAAAGATGAAATGTAACGAGTATGTTGAATACATAACGCTGCTATATAACAGTTTCAATTAGTTGAGTAAGTCCTCTGTAACGTCTTGTAAAGGTGTAAGGACACGTTTACAGTATAAGCAACATAATGTTCTCAACTGTACGAGTTAATTATTTCCAGATTTATTTTTTTTAGAAGAATGTTTCACAAGTAAAGCCCCTGTCCGGGTACAAAACAACTGATGTATTTTTTCCGACATGAAACATCTTGAGTTCATAATTAGAAGCGGAGAAGAGAGAGGACAGTTAAATAATTAGACTCGGGGACTTTAGAGGAGAGAAAAAAACCAAAACAAAACAACCCAGTCCTTTGTCTTTCGGAAAGGCGCGATTATGGCGACCGTGTCCCCTTTGCTCAGGTTTATCTCCGTATCTCAATAGCAACAGCACATAATGCAATAACGCCGCCTGACACAGCCCAGACCTGTAAGGAGGTTGTGTGTAACCAGTGGCCGGGAGGGAGTGGGAAGTAGAGCTTTCCTCTCCTACAATTCACGAAATCCTAAGAAATTTTGCGAAAAATGTTTATTTCTCACTTAACGTCTCCAAACTTCTGGAAATACGCAGTCTCAGGCGTGTCGCAAGGTCCATGCAGGACCCCAGCAATCTGTGCCTTCAGCGTTACCCCCCTCGCCCGCCCGCCTTTTCCCTCCCGGCGCCCCTGCGGTGCCGTTCCTCCAGCCGGTAGTGTGGCACATTCCATCGTCTGTGGGACTGGGGCAGATTCTCGGAGGAAGACGTCGATACTCTTTTCGGTTCCCTCCTGCTATGCTTCCAGGGCTAACTGTCCGGTCACTCTCTTGCTTTTTATGCTGTAAACGTCGCGAGTACTCTGTTCCCAAGGAATTGAACTTGCCCCTGCACTCGACTGAAGTCAAAATCTCACCCCTTCCCCTGTGACAGTCTGCTACCTACCTGGACCTTGTCTATTTCTAACTGTCCCCTCAAAACGAGCTGCCCGAACTCCACTCCCTCCTGTTGGTTTTTCTTAAAATTTATCTCATATGTAATTATATTTTAATTTTCTTCGGAACGGGTTTAAAGTCTCAGTGGGTCAAAGCGGAGACAAAAAGAAATAAAGAAGGATGGGATTTCCTATGCTTAGGCCTTTCCTACAGCTGAAACCAGGACCTAAAACTCCATGTGAAAGTCTTAGCTTTAGCTCCCTGAGCTCCACAGCCTCCAAGACAAGCATAAGTCGAGGCTGAACAGGGACCCATTGGTAAAAATCAAATTTAGTTGTCGCTAATTTTAATTGGCAACAAAAAGACCCGCAGATCCCTCTCTTTTGTACATGTTAATCCAAAGTTGTCTGATTTAAAACAAGGTGCTAGCAGTGGAGCAAATAAAAAGCTCCAGATTTTTCTTTAATCATATGTACATTATTTGTTAGCGATTTTGTTGGTGAGGAATCAAGCTCACTTTGGACTTGTAGGGGTGATCGCATTGCACCAGGACTAGAGAGAAAGTCTGCAGAGGATTTTTTTTTTTTTCTTTTTTCCAGTAATCAACAACAGTATGACTTTTCGCAGGAAGGGCAAATACACACACATATACAAGAAAAGTTGTCTAGATTTCTGTATCTACACACACATATCCCAGGAGAGGCAGAGCAGTGCTTAACACCGAGGAATGTTTTTAGAATCCTGTGGGAAGTCTGTAGGTACCTGACAGAACTAGAATCCCAGGAGCCTTGAGTTTTGGCGTTGGTCTTCTCTTTTTTCTTCCACTCTTTGTTTTTTTGTTCTTCACTTTCTTATTAATTATAATAATTATTATTATATCATTCATATGATTATTATTTATAATAATAATAATAAGGTAATAGCAGCAACGTGTTTCTAATCTCTTTAGGTAAAAGCATATTTGTGCTTCTAAGGTTGAGAAGACTGGGAACGTCTGTCTGACCTGAGACTGGCATCATGTATTGCTCTAAAATAGAAATGTCAAAGCAAAGTCATTTACCACCTGGATGTCCTTGACTTGGGATGATTAAAGTTTAATCCAAGGTGTGTGCACAGTTTTACCATGTTATTTAAACACATCAAAGGTCATAAAAGGATTCCAATAGCATAAGTCGCACACCGGAGAGCTTTCTCTCTGGACAAATTCGTATTTTATTATAGCCTAAGAATAAGCACTTTAAAGAAGAAGCAAACAAAGGAGGAAAAAAATCCCAGAATAGTAGAGGAGAAAGGGATTTGGTTTCTAAAGGGGGTGGCAGACTTCAAAGAGGCTGGAGACTCGGACTCTCGGGGATACTCTCGGGGAAGGACGGAGCTTTCAATTATCATTAGCTGTGCAGACATCTAGTGGAAAACTCTCGCAATTGCACTCCTGCCTCCTCCGCCCCGCGTGAAGGCGCTTACCCCGTCTCCTCGGACGCACTGCTCCGCTCCTCTCCTCCTGCCGCCGCGGAGCGCTGCTGCTGCCGCCGCCACCGCCACCGCCCCTCGCTGAACCGCCCGCGGAGTCGGGAGCGGAGACAGCGGCGCCCCTAGCTCTTGTCCATTGGAGGCTCCCGGTGCCAGTCCGGCCCGGCCCCGCCCGGGTCCTGCCCCGGCGAGACCAGCCCCTGGCCGGGTTCAGCCCCACAGCGGCCACACCGCAACCCGCCGTGCTGCTCCGCCCGGTGCTTCGCCCCGTTTGCCACGGGCGGTGCTCGAAACCCAGGCAAGGATATTCCCCTCACCCCACCCCCACAGTCTCCCCGGCTCTGTTTACCCTTGCAAATACCTGATGGTTATCGCTAGCAGGGGAAGGGAGCCTGCTCCAGTGCCCGGAGGAGCCACTCGAGCAAGCCGGAACACGCGGGGCACTGCGACCCGCCGCTCCCGGCGGGGAGACGGACATCCGAGCTTACCTGAAACCCGTTCTGCTCCGTTATGCGTTACAGAACTCGGCAGGGGTAGGCAGGAAAAAAGGGCGGTGGGGCTGGCTAAATCACACGGGAGAGCTCAGCTTCAGGCTTCCCCGGTGCCATGGCAGAAGTTCACGTCTTAATTTACCCCGAGGGTTTTTTGGAGAGGACAGAGCATCCGGGCAAAGTGGGAGAGAACAGGGGGAGGTGTTGAGCTTGAGCTTTGAAACATACGTTTGCACCTGAGCAACCGATCCTCCTGTGACTGGAGGGTCCCAGGCTATGTCTGTTTAACAGGTGGCTTCTTCTTGGGCACAAAAGACATATCCAAGCTGCGATGGAACCCAGTGCCAGGACTGCTCCTGGTTTGTGTGGAGTTGAATGTCTATTTTCTGAACTGGTGATCTCCACACGTCCTACCTTCTTGTTTTGGTTTGGTTTGGTTTGGTTTTTTCCAAGGAGTTCAGATGACTTCCAGCTTTTTAGTTCGTACCTAATCTTGTGGTAACTGAAAGGTGGGAAACCCCACAACCTGCACAAATTATAAGGATGCGAAGGGGGAGCTTCGGAGATCTCCTTCACCTTGTGAAGACCAAAACTACTGTTCTTCCAGACCACGCGATTTTTGCTGGGTTTCCTTTGCCAGCCAGGGTTTTTCCTTGTCGTTTTGTTCCTTCATGGATTTCTACAGAAGACACATGTTGATTTCCACCCTAGGTATTGGAAATCTCTTAGAATCCTAATGGATCTTCTTTTCTTTCCTCTTCCTCGCCCTTTTCCCTCAAGTTGTTGGTCACCCGCCATTCCCAGAGACTTTCTTTTGCAAGGAATGCTCCTCACCTCGGAAAACAAAACCATCCCTTTAGGTATCCAGAAAGGGAAGAGACATCTTGCCATGAGCACACAGGTTTGAATTATTAGGCTGTAAATTTCATACAGTGATAAAAGCTTCAGCTGTGTTGTTCAATATTAAACCTTTTGGCAATAGCATCACTTGTTTTTTTCACTTCCTTTAACCCCCGCCTCAGACCTACATTCCCCTCTCACAGATTTCTGAGAAAATCTTTCATGTTGCTTTAATATTGCATATATACGTTTCAGGTTTCTTAGCTGGTATACAAATAGGAATGGACATATGGCAGGAACATTTGATGTTTGCAAACGGGCAGAAGATACTTGCTAACTGATTTTCTCTGTGGAGTTATATGAGATTCTCTATATATAGGCAACTTTTATGTTAGCTGAGATACTCTTGCTCACAATTTTTAAAGTTTTTATTCTGTGGTTATTATTAAAAATGTAGTGCAATCCATCACACACAAAACCCCCTGATAAATGAAACTTAATCTTAATTCTCAGACTGGGATAATTGTATACATAATGCCATCTTCTCAGTTAAAGTGGATTTTTTTTTTTTTTCTTTTGCCATGCTCTTGCTGTCCTACCAAAGATGAGAATTTAACTGAAAGCTAATTATGAAATGACGATTATTTGATTAACTAGGTAGGGTCCAAACTTCCTACGAATCTCAGCACAAACTTCTGACCTCTCTTTTAGTGACCCCCCAGAGTAGTCACAGACCCGGAAATCCCTCGCTCCAGCCTCCTACTAAAATTAATAGGTCAGGCAAACTCCCTCTCCTTTATTTGCCAAATATTTACATCACCCAAAGTGGTGATGACGTGGCTGTTCGTGCCTTCATTGCCTCATAGTGGAATTATTCCTTGTGGGTAAAACTTCCTGGCTGATTATGCGAGTGAGAGCAGTGTGTTCCCCAGCAGCAGGTGAGCTCCCAGGCCAGGGCTGAGGGACTCTCCCAGACCCTGCTGGGGCACCCGCCTTGTCCCCACATTTCTGGCCTGACCCACTCACCCTGGTCAGCCTCTCATGGTTGCATGCACAGGTTTAAGACTGGATCCATGTCCACATGTTGTGTTGGACTTCTCGAGGTAGAACCCCTGGGCTGAGAATTTGTTGACCTATCCGGTGGATATAGGTACTCTGCTGAGCAAAGGCACACCAGCCTTTATGTTTCCTTTGCAACACAACCTCCAACATCTAGCTTTCTGCTACATCCAGCTGGGATTTCTTTCTTCTTTTTTCTTTCTTTTTAGGGAGGCAGTGTGGCAGAGGGCTGTACCAGGAGATGACAGATGATTTGACATAGTCCCCACACTCGGTGAGAGAAATTGCAAAGAAATATGGTCTCTTGAAAGTGGATGACAATTGGTAATTACTGGCAGGCAGCGAGTATCTTCCTCACAATGGGAAGGAAGCAGCTCCAAGAGAGGATACTCGCTCGCTGGCACCAGGGCAGCTGCTTTTGCAGGAAAGCGGCCTCGGGTTGCATGCAAGGGGATGGGAGAATTTCTTCCTCTAGATATCTGTGCTAGAAAAGCAAGTGGTATTCTTGACTAGAGACTAACCTTTGTTGTTTAGTCGCTCATTATTTTGCATGTCAGAGGGGTTGCTATGAAACCACTCCCTTTTCTCTGTGCCATTATTGGACTAAATATACTTTGGCTCCTGGGACTTCATGAATTGTCTTCAGAGCGTGGGAACCTTGGCATGTGCCCTCAGCTCTTCCCCAGCCCTTTGGCACCAGCCTGGCTACTTCTCCCTGGGTATCTCTCAGAATTCTCCCAGCACTGCAACAGGACTGCTTTTGCTGAACTGAGGCCGTCCCTACTCTTCTTTTCCCATCCCTCTGGCCCTGGTGAGGATAGAAGAGCCTATGTCCCCATATCCTCTCCCACGCACGGATGTGGGGCACAGGGTGGCAATGCCAGGTGATGCCGGTGGTCTGTCTGACTGCCATCCTCAAGGGCATCAGTCCAGTACCCAAGATGAGATCTAAATCCAGGCATGGTCAGATGGGAACTGCTGGAGTGAGCTGCATGAGGGTTAATTAGGGAACGACTCCACTCCTGCCTTCTGTGATGAACCACAAATCTCAAACACAGCACTTTAAGCTGATTCCAGAGTAAACAACATCTTGGAAGTACAGTCAGCTGTCGTGTATGTAAGAATGGGATTTAGCCTTCAACGGGACCACATATGTAACCACTTATCTAAAGAAGACATAAAATACAATAAGCTTTGGAAAAAATCATGATTCAGCAAAAATAAAGGGAGCAATATACTTACCCAGAGATGCAAGTTATCAGCTAGGCTGCATTTGGCTGGTGTTATGTTTAAAGGAAAATACTGTATAATTCCTATTTAGAGAATGTGTTCACGGTATGACTAGAAAGACATTAGTTCCATCTAACATGAAGAGTAGCAAATGTCTCTTGTTATTAAAGACAGCACGTATTATATATACCTGAGAAATGTATTGTAGGCACTAGAAAGAATTTTATAGAGCCCAGTTTTACTGGTTTTTTACCAAATAAACTTTTAACAGAAATGTGTGTGCGTGGTGAAATGTAAAGCTAATTGGAGAACACAGGATCATATCACGCTATCGAGTAACTTTCTGCTGGGAGGTGGTTGGTACTGGGAGCACCCACAGCACGGATGAAGGGCATTTATGTAGTACTGAGGACTCAGACAAAACCATCTGGCTCTTTCTGCCTGAAACTGATCACAGAATTCATGCAGATGGTGCGTTACTCCTCATGGAGAGCGTCCCTAGGGCTGACCCTGCGGAGTCGCACCCATGCGAGGAGAAGACTCTCTTGGAGCCAGAGGTGGGACATGCCTGGGGGTGGAGGAAGACTGATGAGAACCCCAGCCCGGGGCCAAGGGACGCCTCATTACCCCCTCCTTGTTCCAGCACGACCCTCAGCTGGGGGATGAACGTAACATGTCGCAAAGCAAAAGGCATGTGTGTGGTCACACGTAACCTCGCCAGCCAGGGCGAGGGGACACCGGGACTCGTTCCGGGTGTGAGCGCCTGCTGTCTGCCTGTGTGCGCGCTTGCATGCGGCACCCGCGGCCACCCACCTCTCTTCTCCCACGCTACCGGCAAAAACCCCGCTCCACCCCTGCGGAGCAGAGAATGCCAGAGGCAGATGAAATAGGCCAAGGAAAAAAAAACAAAACACACACACACGCGCAAAAAAACCCCAACCCAAACCAAACAAACAAAAAAAACCAACCCACAAACAAACAAGACAAAACAACAACAAAAAAAAAAAGCAAAAGGAAAACAAGACAGAAACAAACAACCAACAACAAAAACCACAAATAACAAATACCTAACAGCGACCCTCATCCGTGCTCGGAGGTTGGAAGGAGCCATGAGAGGGTCAGCAGGGCGGCCCATGAGTAGGAGGCGGCAGTCCGTCCGGGTGGCCCGGCTCAGGTGTGCCTGAGGGCGACTGCCAAGCCGCGGCCCAGTACCGGGCGGTGCGGAAGGCCCAGCCCGCATCTGCGGGCGGTCAGCTCCGCGCGCTGATAGGCGGCGGCGGGCAGGGCGAGCCCCGCGGGCTCCGCGGCGGTGGGCGGGAGCGCCGCTCCATCCCTGCAGCCGCCCGGCCTGCTGGAGGAGCCAGCGGGCATGGGATACCGCTTACGGGGCTTCTCCCGCCGCTGCTCCTGACCCCCCTTTTCACCGTCTGTGACGGAGTTACAGGGATTTACCAGAGGCAGTGTGTATTGGTTTGTTTCGTGAATTTATTTTTTTTCCGCTCCTCGAGGAAGATCTCCCCCCGCGGCCCAGGTAAATTCCCGCTAGAGTCACCCTCCCCTCCCGTCGGTGTGGTCAGTCCCCATATCTCTTAAGACAGCTGCAATTAGAGCCCCTGGTACGTACAGTCTCATCTGAGAAAAAGGCTGGAAAATTGAGGTTAAAGAGCTGTTAGACAGACTCAGACATTAGAGATAAACTGCCTCCATCAAGTCAATGTTTTAATCACTAAAACCACTTCTGAAAAGGGAACCAAAAAACCCTCTTGGAGAATGTACTTAAACAGCTGTCTTCCAGTAAAGGCAAACATGTCCAATATTTCCTGTATGGTTTGGGGGTTTTTTTTGCTGTCTCTCTCCCCTTTCTTTCTCTAGATACAAGTTACAGGCGTCTTCAAGAACTGAGCGCCCTATTGTTTCCCTAGGTAAAGATACGCCTTTGGACTCGGCATGAATTAAAAAAAAAAAAAAAAAAATTTAAGACCCTACAACTTCTTGCAGAGAGCTGCAGCGTCCACTTCTGCTCCTGGTCAGACGCCGTGTAAATGTCATGCTATTACAGGAATGTTATGGTGAAGAGGACTTGTGGAAACGCTTTCTCTCGCATTGTAAATAAAAGAGCGACTTCGGCTTCTCTCCGACAGCTTTCCAAAGGGAAATAAAACATCACAAAGTGGGCCTGAAGCTCAGGAATAACATTTTTTTTATTTTCCCCCTCCTAATGAAAAAGGTGGAGGGATAAGTTTAATTGTAATCAGGCTGCAACAATACACCATGTGATCATGTGGTAGCAATTATTACAAGCTCCCAGCAGAAATAGAGAGGATATGACATTGCAGCTCACTGTACCCTGACTTTTTTTTTTTCCCAAAAAAAAAATTGGGACCTACTGGTAGATAAGAAGAGAAATTAATTCCCCCTCAACAGGCTAAATCCTGAAAATCGTAAGATAAGCCCAACAAAAACAAAGAAGATTAACTTGAGTATAATTTTGTTATCTGTTGCTACTGTACGTTCATGATAGAACATTTTTAACTGGAAGATGTAACCGACTTGATAAACTACTGCAGTAGACATCTGCACGGCCGGTCTGGCCTTCTCTCTTATCAGAGTTTACCAGGAGTAAAATAAAAACCTTCTCCGTTCCCTTTGTGCGAGCGAAAAGAGCTGATGGCGAAGAAATCCATCTCAGTTTGCATGGTAAAATTAATTGAAATGGGGGGGAGTGGGTAGGTGGGGTATCACTGCGTTCAATCAGCCTGCGGCTGACAGAGAGACTGCAAGGGCTCCTCTTCATCGCTGCATGTACACTGTAGTTTAAGTACAATATTTTCTACTGACTACCAACACGTAACGCCAGACTACTGTGGCTTTCACCCGCCAATGTATAAACAGAAAGCTATTGCACCCCCCTGGAAATACGCTTGTGAAAATATTACAGGGAAAAACAATAAAGTAAACCAAAACAAATAAGAAAAGAGACCTTGTCCATGAGACAGAGTCATGATAATTCCCATTTTCACTTTAATCACATGAAATACCTCCAGCGTGTTTTCTAGAGCTGAAATAGGAAAAAAAATAACACAGACTGAAGCGATCTTCTGAGACCTTGCTCCGATCAGTCCGTATCCCACTCTTCGGGTGAAAACAATTGCGTTATTTTCGAGCACACCTTTTTATAGGAGGTGCACTTTGAAAGTTTGGGTGGACTGAAATAGGTAGGTCCTTATCTAGTGAGCGCCTGAGGACTTTTAGGACGCCGTTTACACCTGAGAGAAATGAAGCATTAAACTCTTCGCATATCTCCGATTTTTCCCCTTCTACATTTTTTCCCAAATTCTTATTTTGTAATTATGTCAGCCCCCCCTAAGCACGCAGTGGGAGGGAGAGAGTTAAGATGTCCTGTGAACCCTACTCGTAAAGCTGCTTACTTCCATTAGAAACACGTGAATATCCTGAAACACAAAGTGTCTTTAAAGCGAACTCAGGAATGTTTATCTCAATCCTTGATGCTTTAGAAATTGTAGAAGAGTACATCTGTGACAGTCCTACTCCAAACTAACCTTCTGGCAGGTAAATTTAATTTGCTCATGAAAATCAAGTTCTATTAAGGCTCCTGCTATCACTTTACTCCCGCGTCTTCCAAGACTCCTGAGCTCTGTAGGACGCAGATTATTATTAGTAACTAAGATCACCCTCTAGCCTCTCCATTATCAGCTGAGATCTTTTAGCGGGTTTAGAAGGATTTAACCCTGTGACAAACATATTTTCAGCAATCAGACACGATTTCTGTTTTTCTTCATGCTCATTAATTAGCTCTAAGCAGTGGACGGAAAAGTAAGAGCGAATTTCCATCGGTGACAGTTTTTCTTCTGTGTTCGTACGATTGTGATTATCTTAAAAGAAATCAGAGTTCCCCTCAGTCGGTCATTCCCGCGGAAGAACTCCGGAGGGTACGAGTGCGTGTTATCACACAAAGGCTGGTTTGGAAGAAAAAAAAATTTCTAGATACTCTGATGACAAACTCCGTACTTGCAAAACATGACATTCATCTGAAAGGACTTTTGGTTTCTCTAGAAAAAGCGAAATTTTAAGGCCTCTTTAAGAAAATGAGTGTCCATATTCCTATCACATGGGAAAATTTACAACTGATTTATATTTTCTCGTTTAAGGCCAAAATCCTGCAGTCTTACCAGTGGCAAGACTAATTTTGGCTTCATGGCATCAGGAGAATGCAGAGACTTGGTTCAAAGAACTTACAAGGGACAAATTCTGACCTTCCTTACACCTGCGAAGTAGGTCAAATGTACCTCACCACTCTCAGTGCAGCCAAGGGAAGAAAATACCACTAAAGCTTTTTGTAATACCTAAGATGGTCATGGTCATGCAATGCTTAGAAGTGACTATCGCCAAATATGAAAAACAGTTAAGATATTGAGTGGATTTTTAAGGATTCAGCACCTTTTAAAATCCTCCTACTGATCATGGTTGTTCATCCTTTCACTCCCTAAGGAATTAATACTCTTTTTTTTTTTTTTTTTTTTTTTAAGAGCAAACGATTTAACAGATGTATTTATCTCCAATACGCTTTACACACTACATAAATACAAAACATTTCGGAGGTTTGCATCAAATCTCTTGGAAAATACTGAGGGTCTACCATAAGCTTGTATTTTCTGTATCCTAACATTATTTCGCACGAGAAAGAGAGAAAAAAAATAATTGTAAGACATTTCAATTATTCTGTCTGTTGCATGCGCGGAAGCATTCAATTATGACGTTAATTTTTAAAAAAATGAAGCGCTTATAGAGCATGGCCAAATCAATCAGTGTCTTCAAGTAAACACTTTCTTAGTTTTGGTTAATTTATACTGTGCATCCCAAACCTTATGTTGAGAAAAATAAAAGCTCCTCCACAATTGCTAGGGAATGATATATGTTCAAGGCGAGGGGGTAGGCTCGGGCATATTTTTATCCCTGGTGTTCATTATAGGCTCTAAGATTTTCAAACAACATCGGTTCTGCTCGATGTCTTTAGTCCTCACGATTCATTTCTAATATTTAATGTCAGATACCTATTAAGGCAGGAAGGAATTATAGCTGGGGAATGAAAATTTGGTATCGGGGTGGGGGGAAGATCTAAAATAGTTGACAAGGTTTTCCTCCTCTCTCAGTTTCAATAATTTATTAAAAGTCAGTCAAATTCGGAAAGCTAAACAAAGGCATAACGCCCCGTGTCGGACAAAACCTATTTTTTATGGTGCTGCTTACGCACCCTGCAGATGCCATTTTGCCTCCCATCCACGTCATGGCAAACAGGGGAAGAGGACAGTTGTATCACTGTTCTTATCAGCACTGAAATGCACAGCCCTCTTCCCTAGTGACTAAATAGGACTCTAGAGAGGGAGAGATGCAGAGAAGGGAGAAAACAGAGTTCTTTAATCTCCTTTCTCCTATTCGCACACAGGGCTGGAACAGCCCTAAGTGGGTAAACAAAACAAAAAAAACAATCACCAAAACTCAGCAGACCGGATGCCCCCTCCCCCTTTTCTCCCCTCAACCCTCCATCACTTGTACGGTATGCACCGGGGCTGAGAACTATGGTTTCACATGGCTTCTTCCTCCTTATGGAATGGGGCTTGAAAAGTAGAGGCAGACAAGAGAGAAACGCTCCGCGACGGAGGGAAAGGAGAGTTTGGAGGGGGAGGAGGACTGGGAGGCGGGGGGGGGGGGGGGGGGGGGGGGGGGGGGGAGGGGGAGGGAGAGGGGGGGGGGGGGGAGGGGGCGACGCCGCGAGCGCTG
>WTSP01010547.1:0-31489 GCA_025331215.1 Actenoides lindsayi
ACATCCTTAACAACATGCTTTAAACTTCTGGTCAGCCCTGAACTGGTCAGTGATCACTGCAGGCCCCTTCCAGGTCAACCATTATTAACCAGTTAGACCATTTTAATAACCTCAGTAAGGAAAACCACTGTGTTTTTAATTAACTGACTCAAAGAACAATTAAAGATGAATAGCCAGCAAACAGAAAATAGCTTCTTTGCTTGTCCCCCCTCTACCTTGAAATTTGGCTACAAAAGCTGTTGCTAACTACAACTCTAAAAGGAGTTGTAAGGAATATTCTAAAAGGAATATAACAATTTCAGAAGGATATAGTCTGGAGACTTCATGTTTCAGTTGGAAAAAAAACAAACTCCACATAAGTCTGGAACTGATTTAATTAACTGATTTAAGCATTAACAAAGTCTAAGACTTCATTGTTAGAATTACATTTGAGATCCAGATTCAGCTATTTACCCAAAGCTACCAATAGCAAGTAGCTACAAACCTCCAGCAAAGGCATTTCTTCTGTAATAATGGGATCCAGACGTCGATCAGGTCCATATTTAATAGACGTTTTTTCCTCTTTTGTGTTATTAAGTCGAGGCCCTTGGATTTCCAAATCTTGTCGTCCTCGCACAGATAACCCATTGGAGACAAACTTTCCTGAAATGATTTTTAAGAAGTTGTTTGTTTTGGTTTTTTTTGTTAATTCCTACCTTTTTACTAAGAAGTGATCCAAAGCTCCCTACTGAATCTCAACAATCATTTTGATTTGGCTGTTATTGGGCACACGTAGCACTCAACGATTAAGCACCAGCATTGACAAAGAACTATTCAAAGCTCAGCATCACACGAGCTATTGCTACTGCGAGTTCAGCCAGCCAGTTATGCCCTGGTGTGGACTTAGGCTGCCCTTTCATCATCCCCTTTCAAGCTGAGGGGGCACAGTGTGCAGCGCATAAAGGTGACATTTATTTCCTGTCCCAATTTCTGCCAAGTTGGAAAAGTCACCTAAAATATTTTTATTTCCTTCAAAGACAGGCCATCACTCTCAGTGTTATTTCTCCAAAGGTTTCCAGTTTGTAGACAGCTAAGCAAGCTTCATTATTTCTTTTAGAGACTTTCAAACGTGTGCTTTAATCCCTGCTGCCTCAAACAACTACCCTTTCCCAGTTTCAGATGAATGACTCAACAAAACAGATCAACGTGCAATTAGCATGCCATTAATAAGCCATTTATATGTTAATATACATGCGAGAAGCAAAATAAAGGTAAAATGCTAAACAAAAAAAAGTCATTATACCAGTGAAATTTAAATTTGGGAACCTATTCATTGAACTTCAGTGCAACATTTAGAAAAAAGTTGAAAGCTAGCAACTCTAAAAGACCCAGAAGAAAAATGAATGGCAAAAGAGTCAATGGAAATTGTTATAGATCAATATGGCATAGATAAAATATTGAATTTTTTTTTTAACGGTTTCAGAATTTCCACAGATTTAAGAGAACGATACGTATGGGTTTGGCAGAGGTTACATCCCTTCTCACGGGATTCCTACAGGTGCCAATTCATCCTCTGCCTGTTCCAGTTGTTTCCCTTGTTTGTACATCCTTACCTGAAGGCAGGCCTTGCATTATGATAGTCAAACATTAAACACTAAAAGTTAGCTCTGCTCTGCAGAAGCCACATCTCGCCCTTCCAGAGACACACAGTTTAAGAGAATAATGCACTTACCTGTCTGTAATCCAATAGAAGGCTCTATCCCATCTAATGTCACAGCACCCTGAACAGTGCCAAGATTATAAACGACTCCCAGAATATGTAGCTCCCCTGTTTGATGGGGAAAGAGCTTTAGTCTTGCCTGTGGAGATACGTTAAATTTTTGTTGTTGTTGCTACTAGAAAAAAGTATTATTACATTTAAATGTTCAATTGATGAATATACTCACAGCTACATTTACTTTATAGTCATGTCAGATTTCACCGCTTACAATAACTACAGGTCATTTACTGGATTCAAAATCTCATACACAGAATTTACCAAACCAGTCCACAGCTGAGAGATGCTCATTACATTAGGAAAGAATCCTAAATTGTAATGAAAAAAGAACTTTAACAGAGGCAGAAACACAAAATGGTTGAAGTTGGAAAGAACCTTTGGAGGTCACCTTGTCTAACTTGCCTGCTCAAGTAGGGCCACTTAAAGCCAGCTGCCCAGGACCAGGTCCAAATGGCTTTTAATATCTCCAAGGATGGAGACTCTACAATCTCTCTGGGCAGCCTGTACCCAGTAAGCATACTAGTAAAAAAAAATAAAAAATTAGTTTCCTGATGTGGAGATGGAGCCTCCTGTGTTTGTTTGTGCTCACTGCCTCTTGTCCTGTCACACCCTCCCTTTGGATATTTATACACACTGATGAGATTCGGAAGTTCCAGTACTTCACGTATCAAGAATGTCTTCTGTAAAGTTTAGCATTAAGTTCAGATCATAACAAGTCTGAACTCCACCCTAAAGTTCAACATTGAAAAGAGTAGTTTTAAAAACAGTACTTACCACTTTTGTCTCCTCACTATTAATTAAAAATTCTGCTATTGCTTCAGTTCCTATCACATCATCGTCACACATTCCCTGGAAAGAACAAACAGCCTTTCAGATACTGTTACTGCTAGGCAGAAAATATGCCATAAATTTTACTTCCCACACCTTTCCTAAAGGTTTCAAGGAAAAAGAAAAGCACACAAATTTCAAGCTGCAGACAGGAGCAGCAAGTGCTGTATGCCCAGCTTCTCAGGCTTTCTGGATTAAAGCAGCAGCTAGAGCACTCAGTAAACATTTACTTTAGAGAGAAATATAAGATTTATCACTATAAATTGGAACCATTCCCAATCAATTCCACCAATACTCACAGCAGTATTTATCATAGCATTAAAGCAGCAGTTCTGATCAGAACAGAAGGGGAAGCGTATGGTAATCCTTCAGACTTAGTTATGTGAAATCACGTCTGTAACTGGCAAACACTTACACCACCTTTAGAGATCACTCTGTTCCAAAAGCTTTTGGCCAGGAAACCAAGTTATTAAAGAATTTACTGTAATATTCAGGATTAGAACATAGTAAAACCTTAAAAAAATGAATGCGAGAACAATCCTTCATGGAGAAGTTGTGGCAGTATTAGCTGAAGTGTTAAAGGAAACAGCAGTAAGCAGTTCATCTCAAGTATTCAAAATATTGACTGTAATGAAATTTATTTTCATTTTTCTTCTAATTGAGATACCAAGATGTTCTTATGTGATACCAGCACGGTTTTTCAGAGCATATATTTCACAATGTACAGAAGCTCCAGTAGCTTAAGTAAGAAAAAGGGATTTGATAATATATCTAATAGCACTGCAAGTCATTTCTGCTTCTCAAGGCTAGCGTGGCTCAAAACAGATGTACTACACATACAGTGAAGCAATGGAAGTATTTTGCTTTTCAGTGCTCATTGCAGCACATTTGTTAACTCAGCTGCTTTGTGCCCCATGGATCTAGGAAAATCTAAACAATGCATAAAGAATTTCAGTAGCTACTTCCCCCCCCCTCGCCCCCGCCATGTACTTAAACCAGCTCTTTTCAGACTACAGAATTCTGAAGACTTTCAGGTTAATACTGCATAACTGTAGCTGTTTGGTTTGGGGTGAAAAAGGATCAAGTTTTCCTTACCATCTCTTTTGTTTCTCCATCGTGCTTCGCATTGAAGTCTTTAGGTTGAAACTTCCACAGCAATGAAAGGTCAGTCAAAAGAAGTGGAACTTTCAGAGGGTTTCGGAAGGACACTTCTACAGTAATTGGTTCTGGGAAAAAAGCATGTATTAAAAAAGAACAAGAAAACCATGACAATGGGCTATCCCCACCACAGTTTGAAGGTTCACCTAACTCAAAGTATTCTTGTGCAAACAGCTTGCACAGGAACGTTGGTTTAAATTTACAACACATGAAATAGTGAACAAATTAACTATTTCTGAAGTGTTTAAATCTTAACTTTACCTTCTATTACAGCAAGTGGAAATCTGGAGTTATCCGAGTAGCGATTTAAACAGAACTGTGTTGGTTGGAAGTTTGAAGGGATTGTTCCTTTATTTATCACAGAAACAACCTGCTCCTCGAGTTCCTTCCACTGTTGTGATGATTCTGAGTCATACTCCTGATCCAGACTGACGTGCGTAGCCGCTTGCTTTTCACCTAGTAGGAGCAAGGCAGTCTTAGGAGACAAGAACACGCAACAGCTGCAACAGAGCACTGTGCTGGCAGTGGGTAAGTGTTGTTACAATATTTTAACTTCTCAGCCACTGTCATTTTTACATTACACTTGATTTCAGTCAATAAATTGCATGACATTTTGAAATATACACACAGAGACAATCCTGCAGATAATTTGAGTATACTTGTATTTGCAAACTGCAGAATTCCACGATTTCTGTAAGCTACGTGGCACACTCAGCTTACAGATTATTTTTACTTTATGACAGGCTACAGCCTCACGGTATAACCCTCCTTCATATGAGAAATTCCACCCAGCTTACTTTACATTCAGGAATCACAGCACTTCAAGCATTTTGTCCAAGAGAAGGTTAGCTGCAAAGCTCATTTCTAACATTTGCTAAAGCATTAAAAATCCCTTTCAACAAGTGCGTTACAAACTTGCACCAAAGCTTTCCAGCTATGAAAAAAACATTAGAATTCCACACACAACCACATGTGCAGATTTATTTACACAGGAAGTCCAGATACATCTCGTGAGCAGACACCAAGATTAAGCTTTTCTTTTGAAATCTTATTTAAGAAGTTACCTTGTCACTTTAATTTTATACCATGATAAGAGTTTGGGGTTTTTTTTAAATGACACCAACTCTTGCATATATTTTGGTTCCATAAATAAGGGACTTCAATGTGTTTACATAAAATTTGCTAACCTTCTGCTGGTCTTCGATCATGCCCAAAGAAAACCCGGGTTGCTGAGCTGTTGATGTACGGCAAAGGAAGCTGCGGTAAGGGACCGTCAGGTGACAGCTGGGTTACGTTCTGGAGCAAAGGAGGAACACAAAGTGTCTGCCATTATGCAAATACATGATGTCCACACTGTACATTACCAATGACTGAATAAGGAAGCCAAATCATAAGCACTCAATATTTGAACAGGTAGTATTTTCAGATTAAATCAATAATTTCATTATTTCTGGCAATGAAATTTCTGATTACTCGAGGAATACAGACGATGCAAAGTCATTTACCTTATAAACATAAAGATATTCTCTTAGAAAAGCTCCTTGCTGAGCTGGAGGTTGTTTACTGTCATTGATCAGGATATGCCTGAAGGCAGACACAGCATTGTCAAGCTGACGAAGCGTAAAGGACTGGCGACCAATAGTGAAGTTAATGTGGTCTTCTGCAAGAGACCAGCCTTTCCCTTTGTAAACCTGCATGGCTTGACAGTAGCAACGTAAGGCGTGTTTTTTCTGCAAGAAAAAAACCAAACAAATTCATTTCTCAATCCTGTTAACCACTCATTGTGATTATAATACTAGGAAGTAACTGTAATGTTATAGGTAATTGATGTATTAGTAAGTCAGAAAAGTTACTGAAGCTTTTACCACCCCCTCCCCACTATGCTAAGTGTAATGTTTGCAGAACTATACCTCGTAGCATCTGGTCAACATTCATCTGAGCACAGAAACACCAGTTCCTCCAACACAGAGCCTAGTCTGCCCATGAAGATCATGTTTTCAAAGACTAGTGTAACAGGCAGTAAGTTAAAAGCACGAGTAACAAGAGGAGAATACTTCTAAAGTAGCATTCTGTGTTGCTTTAGGACTGATTCAATCTACAGAGCTCTACTGTCAAGCCTCAGGACGTAAGACAGATTTAACACATTTTATTTCACTTCTGTGACTGAACTTGCAGCATGACACTTCCAGTTAATTCTTGTTCTGTAGACACACTTAGGAAAAAATCCACATCAAGGAAGCCAATAAAACACAGCCCTACAGTACCACAGCACAAAATGCATCAGCCACTGGGAGATAGATGTTCTGTTCCCAATCAGCTCCATGGTTCCTTCCCTGTACATACATCAGGACCTGGGCACTCAATCCCAAGTCCATGTACTGAACACAGGCATTCAGTGTGCAGGCAAGTCTCAGCTTCTACCAAAGGGACCAGCATTCCCTTATTTACAGCAGTAACAGGGAAAATGTAAGACATGTTCAGATTGGTATGGTGATGACAGTGGAGTAGGGGCAGTAAATCCTCCCCATCAGATATTGCTGACAATTTAAAATATGGTATTGGACTATGCAGCTGAGCAGCCTGGCTGACTTCCCTTCAGTAGCTTTTAATAGTTTGCTGCCTCTAAGGATATCAGGAAAAAAAAAAACCACCTACATTTATTGTAACACTGAAAAAGCATTCCTTGGAAACCAGAATCTCTACAAGAATTAGACATAAAATGAAAGATGTTACATGAAGACAAAGTCAAAGCTTCACAAAATGCATGCACTTTTCCAGGAAAAGGAGTAAGAAAAAAAAACCCCAGCCCTCTGGTCATAGCTCCCTGTCAGTACTGTGTTGCCATAACAATAGACAGGTAACTACTGCATGAAGAAAACCAAGGAAGAGACAAAAATACTCCTATTCTTTCTGTCTGTGATTTTAAATACAGAAGACAAGAATACAACAATACTGTCTTTGGTCCTTAGCAGGCTGATCAAAACTGGACTGGGTGGAAGAACACCCTGTTCAAGGCCACAGGGCTTTGTCTGAAACAGAATTCTGATGCCCAGGTTCTCCTGTATTACCCATTTGCAATACAAATATATTTTGATCAGGTTTGCAGCTTATCAGTAAACTGAAATTGCCTGTATTCAAGGACAGCCACGTAACTGAACTCCAGTGGCTAACCTCAGCAGGAACCGAGCACTAGCTACCTTTGGAGAGTCTATCCCACAACTGAGGCAGAAGTAACTTCTGTGCTTTATGTCCAGCAAACTTTATTTCCCAGTTAGAGTTGCTTGCACAGGAATGTAAATGGAAGTAAAACCAACTGGATTCGCATTGTTTTAATTGCTCCTTAAGTCTAAGCAATCATAAAGAGATGCTTTAGTTTGTCTTCTAATAACTGTCCATGCACTTGCACCTCCACTAAAAAGCATGTGGTTAAGGCACCAGGAAAAAATAGATCTAAATTTTGCTATTATTCTACTAAGTTAAGAGTTTAACAATTCCCTAACTCATTCTCAAGACTAAAAATACTCCTTTACCCAAAGGAAAAGCCTTGTATTTCTCTGTGTATAGAATTAAGATCCAGAAATGAAAACACGCATCACTTGAGTTTCAAGTCAATGATCTTCAGCATTACTGCAAATATAGAAGTGAAAGACGAAGCTGATCAAGGCAGAATTCATTTTCAGATCACACAGCTGAACACATTTGACTGACACAAAAGCGTCAGAAACCAAGCAGCTTTTTCCAGACTAATGACACATTTCACATGTTTCTCAGAGTATCAAATGCAGAAAGAGAATACTTACCTGGCCTGCTTTACTAAACCTATGCCCAGCCAATATCATATGGAATGCAAACTTTCGAACCATGGGACTCTTCATGTTTATAAAGCAATGGGCTGCCTGCTCCAGCAGAAGTGCGCTGCGAAGATCTGAATCCTATGGAAAGGAAAAAGAATTAGCCTCAAAGTTAAATACAGACACAGCATTGAAACAAGGCCACTCTGATCTTTAACAGGGACAGTAAGCTGTGACTGTGCTGTGAAGCTGAAGATCTTTTCTATGCAAACATGGTATGTATGCATACAAAAGAAAAAACTAGAACTATTTTACACTTTGTTACATGTATAGTGTTCAATACCAAACACGCTGGTATTTTTTTACCAACCTATTCCAATATGAATGAAAAAAGACATTTTTCTGCTTTTTCAGTTACTCAGGCTGTTGTTTCTAACACCTACCACTATCTCTGAAGCATTCTGCTATGTTTTTCCCCCCCCCTGCAGATATTAAGGCTAGAAACAAAAAGCGATGAAGGAAAAAAGAGGGAGCAATGCAACTTAGTGAATTTCTATCACAGAAACAAGGATGATTTCTTAGTAACATTCAGTTTTTTAACTACCCCCTTCTCATGCCAAGACACAGCTATATTACTTCAACCAACCAGAACAGAATCTACTTGATTTTAACAGAAGTGAACCCCATGTCATCAGTGATGTCCAACTATGTGTCTGGACTAAAATACACTCTGAGAGTCCTACATAATATCCAATGAAGATCCTCCTTGCAACTGCCAAAAGGCACCACAAGCACATTACATATAATTTTAAGTTGTAAAATGATTGTGTGGCACCAGTAGCATTTAAACTTCTTGCTTAAATAACTTACACTGCTCACCAAAATTTTGGTAGCAAGCTTAAGTTAAAAGGGCAAGGAAATGAAGCTACAAAGACATTTGAGAGAGAAACTTACAGAACTAAGCAAATTTATTTCATGCTTAATCTGTCCTGGCAAAAGTCTCAGAAGCAGCCCATTTGGTGCAGCTGGCCACAAAGCCAGAACTAACTGCCAGTTAGATTTCCCTCCCAGATACATCAAAGATGCTGCACTATTGCTGGTACTACATTTGTTTCTCTCCTTTTCAAGCAAGATGCTTTCAGGGCTGTTAGAAGCCAATTCCATGCTTAATTTTCACCAATTAGTATTACAGAAGTTTCAGGCTAGCTTTCACTTACACAGTGAGATTCTAATGATTCCTGACAGCTGAGCTACAGTAATGCCTTCGTTACTTCAACTAGAGAACTTGTGATTATATGTGGGGTAGTATCCATGAGGCTCTGGCAAGCCACGCTGATCCTTCTAACCCAGGATTTCTTAAACTGAAAGCATGCCATACAAGATCTCAGCAAACGTCAAAGAATATTAGTTATAAAGCCAAAGATAACAAATGCACATTTGGCACATTGAAAGTAGTCAAGGAAGTCATGAAAAAAAAAAAGTAACAAGTTTCTTCCCTGGTAAACAATTTTCTCCACTTTCTGCTTTAAACCAGCTCGTTTGCTGCCTTTGGCTAGAAAGTATCATAGAACAAGGATTAGAACCTAGAAGTGCTTGGGTAAGTAAACAAACAGGGCAGGGCAAGAGTGGAAAAAGCTCCTGAGTGTGTTACCTCACTGGTTAAACGAATCAGAAGAGCCGCTGCCTCCGAGTATTTGCTTTGACTTTTTAAGATTTCCGCACTAAGCAGCACACAGCGTTCAGCCAGAACCATGTTCCTAAAGCAAAAACCATAAATGTATTAATAAATATTTATCAAAATAAACCAGGGAAAACTTTTCACCTCAAATCTGACAAGTTTTCTCCATATCGCAGACTGATAAGGACATAAAGACCACTGGAGACCACTCACTAATTACAGTCATTGGCAAAACAAATGTCATTTAGAAAAGATTAAGTTAATTTAGTGCCAATTAATAACAGAATAGGATAGTGATAAATAAAAAACAGACTAAAACTCCTTCCCAGGCTCAGCTTCATTCCCAACTCTTCTACCTCCTCCTCACCACCAAGCAGGGCAGGTGGAGAGGGACATGGAGTTGCAGTGTTTCATCTCAGCCACTCCTCCATCCTCACGCTCTTGTCCCTCATCACTCCCACAGATACAATTCTTCAAGAATTGCTCCAGCACGGGTCCTCTCCATGGGGTACAGTCCTTCAGGAACAGACTGTTCCTATGGGGGTTCCCCACAGGTCACAGCTCCTGCAGAACGTGCTCTGGTGTAAGGTCTCCACAGGCTGCAGCTTCCTTCAGGGCATGTTCACCTCTCTGGCATTGAGTCCACCATGGGCTGCAGCATGGATCCCTGCTCTACTGTGGTTCTTCGGGGACTGAAGGGGGACAACCTGCTTCACCAGTGTCTTCTCCACAGGCTGCAAGAAAGCACCTCCTCCCCCTCCTTCCTCACTGATCTTAGTGTCTGCAGGGCTGTTTCATCTTCGCACTCCTCTCCCAGCTGCTGCACAGAGATTTTTACCCTTTCGCAACTACGTTACCACAGAGGCACCAGCAGCACTGCTGCCAAACTCTGCTTTGGGAAGCAGCAGGTCCATACTAGAGCCAGGTGAAAACTGACTGTCCAGAACAGGGGCAGCTCCTGCTGTCTTTTCACAGAAGCCAGCCCTGCAGCCATCACACTACCACTCTTAAGAATGGAACAGATCCCTTTCCATGCTCTCCTAGATAAACTAACAGATCTTTCTCTTTAAAATGTTACCATAATTCTGTGCTCTTTTAGTCACCTGGCACTACCACTGTGCAGGGGATCAAAGGTAAGCTACGAGGTCTTTCAGCTTCCATGGGATCAGTACAAACTAAAGAACATACTTGCAGATATCTCGATAGGTCTGAATTGCTGTTTCCATGTAATGAGCAGGGTACGGTCTAGGAGCTCCAGGCTGAAGAAAAGCTGACACTGCTGCCATTTCCTACAGGAGAAATTCACAACTGTCACTGTAGGGTTTTTTCCCCCCCAACAAACTGTAAACCTCAGAACACTAAGGAACACATTTCAACAGCTACTAGTTCCAGATCTTCATCTAACCAGTTACTGGCATATAAAAGGGTACCCAACATACTGTAGGTGATAAAAGGTTTAATCCAACAGCCTATTTATGGCTTTGTAATTATCAAGACAGCAGCAAGAGTTAGGCATACCAACGGAAGTCTTTTCAATTGATGGTACCCCTGAGACTATGCAGGGCTGACAGTTTCCTATTGCAGGGACAGCCTTTCTGATAGAATAGCACTATTTTAAGATGACTGTTTTGGAGTTTTGGTTAAATGAAGCTTCACTCTCAGCTTCCAAGGAGACTCTGGTAAACATGCACTCCAAAACGTTACTGCTTTCCTTAAAGGTAGGATAGTGAAGTGTTTTCTGCAGTAAAGACTTGTAGGCTGCAAAAATTCATAGTCGAGACATCTACAAACAATTCATTAAGACATCTTTTTTATTTTTGGATAGCTTATCCAAATGCAGAGCAACTGTCTGTACTGCAAAAAACACAGCTATGCAAAGGTCTTACACCAAGACGGGACAGTGTACAAAAATGCTTCCATAGCTCTACAAAGTAAAGTTTCAAATGTTACCAAGTTAACCAGACTGAAGTCTACAAAACATAGCTTCTAAGAATTGTTAAAACAAGCTTTTTATATTTCACCAGCGTTCCCATTTATCTTATTCAAGTTATTTTAGTCACATATACCTTCAATTTCAAAATAAATTAATGAATGAATGCGTTTACACTGATGTTCAGCAGAGACAAACTATATTCCTTAAGTCTTAAGTAAAAAAAGGTACAATATATTTACAGTGACAGTCTTGGCTTCCTTGTAAACAAGCATTTTGCCAAAGTCTAAAAGAGATCTTATAAAATTATTTCACACCTGATTTCGAGTTAGACTACAAGCTTCAAGATCCATTCTGCTGGAGTTTGCCTTCCAGGTATTCTCCTTCCCGTATTTCACATTTTAGCAATTAACACATTTTTAGTCACACCTCTATGCCCTTCATAACACAACAGCCAGTAGATTTGAGAACAAGTTGCTAAAGATACATGGCAAATTTGGAAAGATCCTTACAAATTTGGGGGTGGAGAGAAGAGACCGCATTTTGTTACCTTATGACAAATAGAGATTATTAGGAAAAGTTCACAGAATGTTTGTTCTGTGAAGTACCAACCAGTGCTCCAGCTGCATAAAGCATTGCCTGATCATTTAAGAAGTCTTTCTTTGCTGTATGGTAACAGCTATATGCAAGTTCATAGTGTTGCACCAAAAAGCACAAGTCTGCCATTTTCCGGATTTGAAGCTCTGGTGCTTCTGGTGGATACCTATAAATACAAATATTTAAATTCAAAGTCATCATTTAAATAAATAGAGCAAGACATGCTCTATGAAGTCACCCCCTCACACCTTAATTTCACAAAGTAGGAATAAAAACTGCAATTCTTCTGCCTTACCTGAAAAACACCCAAGAAAAGTGCAGTTGCTTCCTTTCTACCGCATGTAACTTGGTACCACACCCTACTTTCTGATTAACCAAATTCACTGTTCCACTAACATTCAAAGCAAGTGTTCCTCTTAGCCAAGAGATAACCAAGAAAAGTATGCAGCCATGGGTGAAACTGCTCAGTAACATTAACAGAGCTAGAGCTAAACAGAGCTGTATGATAAGGAAAAATATAAGACTTGGACTGTTCACCTCACTCTAGTTATTTCTCCCTATTTCTCTTGAAAGAAAAAAAAAAAACCCACTAAAAACTATGCCTTTTGCCAAACACTGGGCAAGTTCCTGTCCACTGCAAGCATCAGGTTAACTTTGGGTTAGTCAAATGCATATGAATCACTTCAGTGAAGACCAAATACATTTTCAAACAGACTTGCTAGTCAGACTTTGTAGGAAGCAAACCATGTTTGCAAGTTAAATACAGAAAGCTGAAGTTGATAACATTTTGATTACAAAACCAAAGATGCACCACATTTGAATTTAAAGCTGTAAGTGTCAGGAACATTAACTTTGGCAAGGTAATGCCCAAGAACTATTTGGACTCCTGTGGTTAAGACAGCTGAAGACAGTGCTTCCCATGACTGAACTTCCCCATTCACAGAGGGAAATTACAAAGCATACAAAATTAATATCCTGGTAAAATTTAAAATGTAGTTTTAGTGTAAAATAGCAGTGCAAAAAGTATGAAGTTCCCCTCAATTCAGCTCTCACACTTGCAAAAGCAATACACCTAATACTCAACTGCAGTAAGTTACCTAGTTACATAAACAACAGCACCTATACAAGGACTTTGGCTTAAACAAGAAAATGCCTGTACTAATTTAAAAAATCCCTTATGGCAGACCATAGCTGCTTTTTATTACTACTGCTCTTGAAGAAGTACATTCTTTGTAACTTAGCTTCACAGAAAATACAGCAGGAAGATGACTCTAAAGTTTCTTTTATCCTCTTTTTCTTTAAACTCTGCTGCTCCTTTATTGTACACATTTAGCAGCAGCACTTTTCATGATTTCTCCAATTCAAGTCTTTTATAATATTGCTGATTTAGTTCACTTTGCAGAACACCAAACACACACAGGTACATTTTCAGTTCAGATCTAAAGGTAAGGACTGAAGCTACTTACAGCAAACCTGAAGTATTCTTCAGTTCATTAATACTTTTCTCTGGAACCTTGCTGCCACTAAACCATTTTTTAGTAGCAGAAAACAGCGATCGACTCAAGCCTTTCCTGGATATCAACTGCAAAGAGACACTAAATTAGAGCACTACACTGCAAAAGATATATTAGTTTAGGTTATGCTGACATAAGACTCCAAGCTTTATTAAGGCTTCCTAAATTGTTTTTTCCATAGAACGCAAATACAAATGATAAAATAACCAAGAGCACAACCCTTCAGAATGAATCACTGACATTGAGAGAGAAGCTGAAATTCATTTATTCCATTTCACACAGCTGAGGTTCACTATTGTTGCTGTTACCTGCAGACATCTCAATCCTAACGACAGAAACATTTCATTTGTTTGAAATCTAATAGAGTATCTAATCCTTGCTGTTAGTCCAACCTAAAAATCTAGATTAAGTACATACTTTGAGAGAACATTCTCCCCACCACCACCCATGTAAAGAATTACCACATCAATTCCAAGTGTCAAAGGTACTAGTCACACCTGCAAGCAAGGTTACACAACTTCATTCTTTTAGATAATTTCCACTCGTGAGGAAACTTCCCCAGGGATTTATCATCGCCAAGATCCAAGACAAACTACATCTCTCTTTAAAGATAATTTTAGAAGTCGTACCATCGTGGTTTTCTCACTGTGACTAGGAATGTATTACTACATTTCTAATGGCAAGGCTGTTTGCTATTCTTCTGGTACACACAGTTTTCTGTGTTTCTTCATAAACCTTTCCAGGTGTAAACACAGTCAGCATACACAAACTCCAAGAAGTCAACTCCAGAGTGTTCCTTACAGCATATGACACTTAGTGTCAAAACCCCTCCTACTTACAACTATAACCTGAATGGACAATTCAGTCCAAATACAGAGTTCAGATAAGACTGATATTGGGTCCAAATCTAATGCTAACTATAGTAATTTGTACTCATGTCAGTCATCTCTCCAGCTGTTTACCACCACAGGGAAGTGGAACACTCCTAAAAGAAAGGGCCTTACTGAGATGGAAAGAACTTCTATGTATGTCCTTAACTTAATACAGGCATGTTAACTATCATACTTCCAAAAAATCCTAGTTTGAGAGAACATTCAGTTGCAAAAGCTGCCAAGATCAAAACAGAATAGTATGATTTAGGGCAACCATGCATTTGTCCCCCTGTCACAAGTAGCAGCAAATATCTCAATATCAAATATCAAATATATCTCAAATTGACTTCATTTTCAATACCACCATTGAATCATTAGATGCAGAAGGAAGTACTAATTTCAAAACAGATTTTTGGATAACTAGATTTCTTGGGGTATACCCCAACTGTTCTTATTACCATATAGCAGGTTGTTAAGAGTAAACTGACCTGATCATTAAGTTGCCTAATTGTCTTCTCTATATGTGGCAAAAGTCCCCTAAAAGTGAATTCCTGTATGAACTGTCTAATCCGATCGTGATCTGTGAGTGTTAAACAGGCACCGTGAGGTGTTCCAGAGCTGGATTTCTTTGAGTCTTGCAATGACGTGGTGGCCTTTGTGTAATCAGTGCTATCCAAACTGCCACTGGGATGATCCAGTTGAAGGGGGTGAGTCTTAAAGTTATTTGACAGGCCATCTGTTGAAAGATGGAAACAAACCCCTCAGTTATCAAGTTACTTAAACATTTTGGTTTTTAAATCTTTTATTAACCTACTTTTAAGTCTTCCTTACTCAGGACCCTGTTGAGCAAAGCCATTCACTGATCATTCTGCACTGCAGATCACTGCTGAGTACACAGCAGCAGAGCACTAAAGTATTACATAATTTCTGAAATTCTTCAAAAAGCTCAGGGAATCTCAGGAACTACACAACATGACTAAAAATACATTTTTGTCTCTGAACTACAGCACAAAGAAACCCCAAGTATGCTGACTAGCATCAACATCAAAGGAAAACTACAGAAACATTGACATCAAAGTCAAATATTCATGAAAAATTGGAAATGCAGCCATTACTACGATGGTTCTATTGGATCCATTCACTCTTCTGTTTAAGGTTAAAAAACCCACAACAAACACCACACTCATTTTCCATGCCCTTTTGATCAATCATGACGTAAAACAACCTCCTCCAAAGTCCTCTCAGTTCAGCGAGGAGGGCTGCTGACCACTGTTGCACCCAGCTATCTGAACTACATCAAGACAGCAGTTTGCTCTAAGACTTAAATAGTTCTCTTATTATTTTCTTTCTGTGTAATAAAATCATCTTTCTCTACCAGGCCCTAGCTAGCACTGAGCAAAGCTGAGCTACAAAAGCAAATCTTTAATGGATTTTACTCATGCAATGTAAAGCTGGGTATGTAAAGTTCCAACAGCAGCTTTCAGACTACATCTGGGCTGTAAGGCCCTAGAAAGCTGCTTTTTTAGGCAGCTGCAGACTCTCCTACACACACTACATCCCCTCGTGCCTTTCAAGTCAGGTATGAAGGATCTGGGCTCAGTCAGGACAAACAGTGCTGGGTACCTCCACTTCTTTCCTGTTCGATGATGCTTCTCATCTGAATCCTACACAGCTGCCTTAAAAAATTTTAGGAAAAGGCCATGCATCAGTTTGCACTCCATTTCATTTACCGTCCTCTACCATCCACCAGCTTAACTGCACAGCAAGTTTTTCCAGCCAGCCTACTTTAAGTCACTACTCTGTCACAGAATCACAGAATCATTCAGGTTGGAAAAGACCCTTGGGATCATCGTGTCCAACCATTAACCCTACTCTACAAGTTCACCCCTATTTACAGATATACAACCAAAAACAAGGACAAGACACCCCAAACCTCAGCTTCCCAGCTACATCAGAGCACACTAACCAGAACTTATTGTGATGAAAATTCATCGTTTAATCCTATGTTACTTTTTATTAATTGTCAGAGTTTGCAGGCAATATGCTTAATCTTTCACAAGATGAGCCCAATACATCAATAGCCATCTCACTACAGATACATCTACTAATTACCACCAATCCAGGAGATCAGCACCACAGCATTTTTCTCACCAGGTTACATTGAGGGCATTCTAGGTAATGATTTTCTAACAAATCATTCAGGTGATTACTGTCAAGACATGAGACAGCTGCATAAATGCTGTCACATCAGCATTTCGATACAAGTTATAAAAATACCTTTAATGTCACCATCTAAGCCATCCGATATCAAGTGATCAGCATTCTTGTTTGAAATGACAGTATAAGGACAATCTTCATAGCAATCCTGCCAGGAAAATAAGGGGGGAAAAAAACCAAGTCAGAACTTTAAGAATACTAGAGCACATACACAAAAGCCAGTCAACAGCAGTTGTTCGCTTTAATAACAGTTAACTAAATTAAGAAAGCATGTTTGTTATTACATACTCATTTCTTAACTAGTTTGTGAGGCTTTAAGATCCTGTAAAGATGAAATTTGCATTCAACAAATGAAGCAACCACCTTCTGGCTTGCTCAAATAGCTTCACTGTCCATTATGGCAAACAACTCCACCTCTTACACAGCAGTGCCTCCAGCAGCGAAAATATGTTCCCTGAAGCAACTGCTGAACAAGCTCGTACCAAAAAAAAAAATTATCTATGTTGGAAAGTTGACATGGGACAGAAAAAAAAAAGAAAAAGATCTAATTAGTTTATAGTGGAACATTACTTGTCCTCTTTGCAGGATATGAGATGCTTTGACTTTCCAGTGCTAATTACATTTGGTAAAGAACTGACTCCACAAATAAACTTTCTTTCAGATGCAGTTAAAACTGCAGCTCAGTCAAGAAGGTATACGATTGGTCCTGAACCCAAAAATACACCCATTTATGGCAAAGTGAGCTCCAGAGTCTGAGCTAACACACACTATCGTTTGCCATCTTAACAGATGACAGACCAGACTGGACAGACCAGAAAAGCCACACATACCCTCACAAAATAACACACCCACACTGTTCAGTGAAGTACAGAAGACCTAGAAAAAACCCCAAAATTAAGGGTGAAGCAATCAAAATGAAGGCAGAAAGTTACTATTCATAGGACACTTCTCAGGTTACCTGCTCCTTGTTCCTGCATAAAGCACAAGCCTGTTATTTCAGTGCTCCTCTCAGCCTGTTTCAGATAGCCTAGCATTTCAGTGCTCCTTACTGTCAATTTAAATAGTAGAGGACAGCTCTTTGAGAGAGGACTTACACCCTTACAAAAAGTCATAGCTATGTTAGAGATGTCTTGACTGCCTATTAGCCTATTCTGTAAAAACACATACATAATACTGAGGCAAAATGGGCTTTCATATGCACCTTATGAATTCTTCTTAGAACACTGGAATACCTGATTCTGGAGAGTGTTTTTCTGAAGGTACTGACTCCAAGGATCTGGTATCTGTTCATCTGTTCCTCTGTTAGACATCCGAGAATTTATTTTCAGCAAATAGCATCCCTGAGTTCCATACCTCTGCTTCATCTCTTCATAAATGGAGTCAGCTCTGAAAAATTTAAACATTTACCCTGTCTTGATATCAAACCAATTCCATTCTAAGTGTGCATTGCAACATATCATTTTAGACTATTATCCACAGGGATTAAAAGGAAAATTTTCCCGTCTCTGAAGCAGTGCTTTATGCAAGAGTGACACAAAGAATCTTTGAGAATCAGTTCAGTGAGCCAGCAAAGAAAGCACCTACCTCAAAAAGCTATTACTGATTCTTTATGTTTTACATGAACAGGGGTAGATCTAAAAATAATACTTAAGGAAATCTGCCTTGATAGTAGTCAGCATACTAGTGAATGGATCCTGGTGTATGTCTAATGTCACCACAGTTTACAAATGCAAACATTTCAGTCAAAGACTTCATCTGTAAGTTCACTGAAAGCAGAAGACCCACCTTTGTTCTTCTCCTGCGCTGACATCATGCAGCAAGACGTAATATTTGAGCGTGTTTGGTATAAACCACTTGGGATATAAGTATTCACTACTGTGCTGAATTCGGTGCTGTTCTTGAGATAGCTTCAGGAATTGCTCCACAGGCTCTGGCTCACTAGAAGAAACTACAAGCATACCTGAATCCATGTTAAGGACATTTACCAGAAGAACCCAGGAACAGCCAGTGATCATATACTAAAATAGGAAGTGTATAAAATAAATGAGTACAATGTTTAAGCCTGTAAAACACTCCACCACAAAAGTATGTACAGTTAGAATTTGGCCTTAGCCTTGATAAAACACACTATTTAAATGGTCAGTTAACCAACATCTGTAAGGAGTTCACTCCAATTTTGATACTGAATCCAAGTTTAAGCCAATCATAACAGCTAAGAGCTCATTTAAGATTTTGGATACAGACCAAATGTTTGCATATGAAACAACTGAAATTCACCCCCAGCATACTTCAGTTAACTTCCAAGGAGAGCTGGGACTTTAAGGCATCACCTGAGTAACAATAACTGTCAGTACTCATGAACACAGCAACATCATCTGAGTAAAATGCAGAAGTGTTCAGATTTTTCCTCAATGCAACTGCATATTCATTAATAAGGAACATTCTGCTCCGCTACATCTATTCACCAAATCAAAGACTAGTTCAGAGAAGCCAGAAAGCAAGTTATACTTTAAATGTGACTAAAATTCAAGAGTCAAAGGCCAGAATCAATATTTTGCCAAGTTAATTCCCTGCAAATGCTTGTCTCTAATAGCTACCAACATACCTGTTTCACCCTACGGAAATGATTAAGTACAGCAAAGAGTTAGGGACAGATTAGGTGTTGTGAAACCTACAGCATTATAATTACTGTAATGCTAAACACCAGCCACATCATGAAGTGCTGCATATTTTTACTTTGCCTGCAGACAAAAAAAAAAGTGAAATCATTTAGGCATTTTTCCAGGTATCTTTTCTTTCAAAATAGCCCAAAGTTCAACAATTCTCCACAACACCCTCTCCAACCTCCCCCCTCCATCTGCTAGAAAAAAGCTGTAAGCAGCAGCAGGTGCATCTCAAACACACAATCCTCTGTGGTACGTAAGGGGCAGTCAACACATACCTAAAGACCTACAGCAGAAAGCATTTTAGGACAAGGAAGTTTAGCTTACAGGTATTAGCTTAGAGTTCAGTTTGACCTATTAAAAAGTCTGATTGAAAAAACCCAACCAACAACAAAACCCACCCACCACTAACCACAAAGAAAACCCTGAGCCCATTAGGAAATCAGTCAGTATAGTAAAACATATTGAAAAAAAAGATACAAATCATAATGGCAAAAAAAAAAGTTACTGCAAAATCTCCCAGTCTCCAGGATCCCATTCTGCAGCTGTAACAGCCTTCACTGCAGCTCTGCAGCACTCAAAGGATACATGCAACATAGTGGTTTAAGAATTCATGATCTGATGCAGGCATGGACTGAAGAAAGCACTCTCTGTAAGACTCAAACCAAGGAGTAGTAGCTGGAATACAGAATAAGATAGGAAGAATTAGAATATTGCAACAGAACTTCTGTTTACTCATTTACGAAAAGGGACTATGGAAGACTACACCTAAAGTGAAGCTTGCAAACTCCAACAAGGTTTGTGTGGCAGGGGAAAGAAGGGGAACAGTCAAAGGGGGAAGAGTCTAAAGAGAAAGCATCTAAAAAACACACAAGTGGGAAAAACAGTAACACTTTGAAGAAACCATGTGAAACTGAGGAATATCTTAAGCACCAACTTCCTCAATATTGTAGGCTCAGATGTATTCAGTCCCTGTTAGAATCACTACTTTTTACCACCCCCCTTTAAGCACACACTTCACAAAGAAAAATAAACACTCTCCCAACAGTCATTGACTTCACCTCAGCTAATGTAAGAATTGAGCAAAAAGCAAAATTAATCTGAGTATGTGGAGGAGCTATGGATCACCAAAACCCTCTCCTGCCAGTTTGTCTAAAGCTCTTCGCAAGTATGACTTGCCTTGACACTAGTCCCCTTCCTCTGCCCTGCCAAAATAGAACAGTTCAGCTCTCAGCAGGCAAAGCAGAGATCCAAAAAGCTAAAAGCTCAGATCTGAGTTGTGCCATTAATGCCTTATGTTAACCTGCCATATTCAAATGCCCTTTTACAACAGCAGTTTCATTTTTCCAAGGAACGAATGAAGGGAAACCAAGTATGTCTGGGTTATCCAAAGAACAGGTGAACTTCATCTTGTGCATTTCTCCCCACTCCAATACCCATCAGCAATACACCATTATTTCTTCTTTCAACCCTGTTTTATGCCATCTCAATTCTGCAACTCCAAGGACCCCAGACCAAAATCATTCCACTTCCAATAACCTGATTTCACACTGAAGTGAGCTGGAATCCAGTGTAAACTCACCTGCAAACTAGAAAACAATAACTAGTACAGAAAAAGTGCATTAATAAGAAATCCTGAAGGTATTTATTTTCTTTATACACACCCAAGGAAACACATTCTTTACAGTAAGAATTTCCAATGCCTTGCAAACCTTTCCAGCCTTGCCATTCGCCCCACCCTCTCCCCCTAAAACCTCTTTACTTCTTAACTGACTTTAGGAAATTGACTTTCATTTTGATATTGGAATTATCTTCTAGTGCATTAAGTTCATGTGTTTTGTTTCATCCTGCATCGTCAGGTCATCTTACATCAGCTTCACCCACACCCAAGTCAGATACAGTTACACTTCATAACTAACCTTGGTCTAGCAGTCAGCACATCTCACCAACAAAACTATTGATAGGAGGCAAACTTCTAGTTTTCTAGCAACTGCTCTCTAAGCACTTGTCTAGGATATAAAAAGCTCTTGGTTTTACTAAGTCCTACATTTAAAGATGACAGCTCTTTAAGGAAAGCACAGCTTGTTGTTAAAAACAAGCCATGAGAAAGTGACTCACAGGCATATTTTTCACAAGGGTACCAAAGCCACGTAGTAACTCGGGTTCAAACCAAACAACCCTAAATTAAAGGCAGAAATTTCAACCTCTGTTTTCAGTTTTCTATTTCTGCTTTACAGCTGAACCACAGCAGGGAAAAAAAAATTAAATCTGCTGCAGCTACAAACAGGGAAGTAATACTGGTTTTGTGGGGTGGTTTTTTTCCCCCCTTCCCCTTTGTCATTAAGCCTATTAAAACCCTTGGATTCCCTCCACACAACCACAACACACCTTAACAGTGTTGACTCGAGAGCATTTCCAGGGGTGTAATCCTTTAAAGCAGATACTTAAATAATAAACATGCACCAAATTCAAAACAAAAACAGGATTTGAAAAGAATGTCACAGATGTAACATTTCCTAGCACACCTTACAGCAGAACAACACTGTGTCTTTTAGAAACACAGACCTGGATGTTGTGTGTTTTTCCAGTAATGTTTCCAGTATACTAAACAAGCAGAACAAAAGTTTAAGTGAACTTGTTAAAGTGTTGAGAAATCGTTAAGGGAAAAAAAATGGTAATTAATATTTGTACAAAGCAGCTTAAAAATGAGAAGTCTACTTCATGAAGTTTTGTACTTCTTAGCTACCTGACTGACCCAGATGAATGGCACCAATACTGGTCCTCCAGCACATTCCAAAAGACATTTAGCAGCATCTGAACACATCTTATTGAAAGGATAATTACTGCTAACCAAGGGCATAAACTCTTAGTATCTAAAACTGAAAACAAGCAAAGTCTAGCTCATACAGACCCCAACACAAAGCTTCACTGTAAGTTGAGAGGTCAGTAACCAACGCATTAAGTTTTATGAACTAGGTGAAAATGTATTGCAAAGCTGGGTTGTTGGGTTTTTTTGAAGGGAATCATACTCCAGAGTCAGCATCATTGCAGCAGAGGCACGTGTGCTCCAAGTACAGTCAGCATCTTAGTTCCAATTGCAAAAACACTACTATCCCCACAGAAGGAAGTTCTATACAGAAGCAGCACCAATTTCCATGTGAAATACCCAACAGTGACAGCGTACAGTTCCAGAGCATCAAACAAGACAGTGCTTTTACAGCATCAGATCATTTCCCACCACCACTCTGCACTTATTGACTGTACAGAAAAAAAGTGATTCAGATTAACAGGAGTAGAAATGTGACTGAAAAAAATTAAACCACCACCACCAAGAAGTTTTGATTTAGGGGGAGAAAAAAAAATGGAGGAACACACATCTACGCCAAGAGAAGTGCTAAACAGTTGTAGCAGATGGTAAGGAAAGGTGGATGGGGCACATGGAAAAGGAATAAAGGGCAATTTGGCAAATTGGCACCAACCACAAAAAATACCTGAATAAAACGTGGATGTGTTCAGTTCCATCAGTGTCTCTTTCCAATTATTGTACCAAGGAACACTAGCTTTAACTGAGCGATCTGATAGAAAAAACAGGGTGTTATTACACTAAGAAGGGTCAGGTGCAAATACACTATTGGCTTTTATGCTCTGGTAGCATGAAGTAGGAAATCTATACCATGCAGGCCCATCAGGGACTGAAGACATTTGATTCCAGCTAACTTTAATCACAACCATTTTTCTAGTTGGAAGATACTATGAAGGGAAGACACTCATTTCTGAGATTTTTCAACCTACAGAACTACAGTTCAAGTAACTTATTAGCTGCTGAAAGTGGTTGCCCCAACATTCTCCCTCATCTCCATCGTATTCCTGCATTGCTGTGTGCCAGCATTAGCAGCAGGCAGCCCTGCACAGACATAGCCAGGGAAGTGATCCAGCTGAAAGCTTCACAAAAAAAATGTCAGTGTTTAACAGGAGAAGCAGGCAAGGCCGAACGTGAGCGCCCCTGCAGCAATCAACCAGGTCTCTCAGTACAAGAGGATTATGGAACTACAAGGCTATTAAACAAGTGTAACAAAGAAGGATTGTAAACAATTAAACCAATTCACCACAGCAGTCCCAAAACTTTTCTAAAAAAAGAGGAGGATGAAGATCCCAGAGCTGGAAACACTCATACATGAGCTTCTTAACGCTGATGTTTTCCTTCAAAATAGACTGCACTTGATCAACATTAAATATTAAGGAAGTATGTTTTTAAATTGCTGTCCTAGAAAACTAATTCACCAACAAAAAAAAGAGCAAATTAAAAAACAGATTAGAGTTTTCTACATTTCCATGCCCAATGACTACATTTTGTTACAGGAATGAATGCTTCCATTGAATATTCGATAAAATGCTCTAAGAATGTTGAAAAAAAATGTTACTTATTAAATATTCATAGTTTTCTAAGTAGAAAAGGAACTCTACCTGACAAGCTAGAGACTTCCTCATGTCCTCCTACAATGTAACGGGATCCAAGTTTCATCATCAAGAACACTCTGCCAGTATTTTGTGCTAAAGCCCTAAAGCAGGGTACCCCAAAACTACAAAGTTGTTACAAGGCTTTGTCCTTCTACATGATTTTAAACAGCTTATACATCTCTGTCAAGTAAGTACATAGGTAGTCTGAATGGAAATAAGAACCTAATTACTGAGACACAGAAGATAAATTAAGTGTGATAATTTGTACATTTAATGCTCCAACAGCAAATGAAGAAAACAAAAGGCAAGTTATTCGCCGGCTTCACAAAGCCACTGCTTTTCTTCCCTTCTAATACTTCACTACTAATTGACATCATTAAAAGTATTATGGAGAAGTCTTCACTGAAACCATTCTTTCTTAGGGTCTTCCAATCTCTAGAATTGAAGCAGACTTTGCCTCCAAAAATCTTCACCAAAAAAGGCAATCCACCAATTTCAAATAAAAAAGGACACAGAAACCAAAAAAGGCTGCAGTTTCCAGTAGCTCTCAGAAAGTAGAATTTCCAGGCTCAAGATGAGGGTGTGGCTTGTAAATTAGGTATCAAAGACGTAGAGTTATGTCATTTTTCATCAACATGAAAAGAAACTCAACATACTACAAGAACATCAGCTACTAATCCTCATGAAGTTTAAACTCATGTTTAAATAGGGCAATGCATACATGCTCTGAATTAAGTATGTCCTCAAAGGCTTTAATGGATTAGGATCTTAATTGGGAGGAGTTTAATCTTCTCAGGTCTCAAGATCAGGTCTCATTTAGTATTATTCACAATGCCTTATCCCCTGGAGATCTGAAAAAACATTTTTAGAATATTCTAGCCACTCTGACAGTGAAACATGAAACACTGAGTTTCATGGCAAAAATAAACCCAAACCACAAGACAAGGAAGCAAACACCTTTCCTCCAAACAGTTTTTCCTTAAACTTTAGAGCAACTCTATGAATTTTCTGTATTAAGCAGTAAGTAAAAAGACAAAAGACACCAGGAGGACTAAATTCAACATAAAGCTGCACATTGGTATCAGCATGATAAATAGGTTCTAATATTTAATCAGCTAAGTGTAACAAGTCAGTACGTCAACTTTGTAACGAGGAAACCTCTCTCCTGATAAGCTATCAACACAACCACAGCATGAGTGTTTTCCATGTTAAAATTAGGATCTAACACAAGTTCAGAATAACTACATTAGGAAACATTCAATTAGGAATTACTAAGTTCAACCACTCTTTTAGCATTATATCAAACCAACACTATTTGATAAATCTGAAGTTTCAGTAACAATGACTCAAAACTGATCAACTCTCAGGGCCATTTTAATACAGGCCATGAATTTGAAATCAAAGTTAGAAACCTTAAGAGTAAATTCCAGATTAAGTTACTAAAGATACAATATCATTACATACCACTAATGTTGAGATCATAATCTCCAGCTGTGATCACATTAGCTACTAGTCCTTCAGCAGGCTGACTGACAGACACAACATCATTCAGAAGTTTTCGAATGGCACTGGGCTGAGGCGGGTGAGTGATAATGTTGTTGACAGCAATCTTCAAATTCTTAATTATGTGAAGCTGATTATTAGGATCTCTCATGTGAACTAAAAATAAAAGAAAAAATAGGCTTTGTTAAGGAGTATAAGAGTTACAATAGTTACCATAAATTAGTATTTTTCCCCACAGATTCTTCTTTTTCTTTAAAGACTACTTCATCAGTTTTAGATCACAGTCCATAATACTCAGTATCAACAATGGAGTAAGGAGGAATGCAAGAACAAAAAAATTACTTCACATTCAATGCTAACCTCAGCCAGGCAGACAGAAAATGCAGCATAGGATATTAGCTTCTAAGAACCAAGTACTCAAAAAATGCACGCCCCACACTGCTGCACTCCTTTCCTTGGGGAACATGCTCGACTTGCACAAAAAGCCCATAATAACCACACATGGATTTCACATTAACATCTCACGTTCCAAGGAGTCACCAGTTGCCAAGAAAATCCAGTACACAGTATCAGCATTCAAGAAATCTTAAATCAGTTCATCCCAAATGAACATATCCTTTCAGTTTTAACACTGCAGTGTGATTATCTTAAGTTTGTTTGCTTGAAAAAAAAAATTCTTTAGAACTGCCCTGTTCTCCCAACAGCATCACACAACTGATTGAACTTCAGTAACATTCTTTTAAGATAAATTTGAGTGATGAACTTTGGGTTAAAATTAATCAATGATAAATAAAGTCAATGTTAGTCGCAGCAACAACACTTGAAAATGCTTGTTTAAAAACATAACATCTTATGAGTATTAAATATTGATTTCAGAATGATGCATGACAGCTTTGCCTGACAAATAGTGGATTACTGCATGCAGCCTCAAAAGAAAACCCCAACAGTGCAGCAAAAGTGTCCACGGACCTGATGTTTATGACAGACCCACAAGCACATAAGTTGGTGGTGTGAAGAGGTTGCTTATTTAGAAAAAGTGAAGCAGACTGTTACCAATGAAATGATATTCCAAAAAAGAAACAGATTCTCTATTTAAAATGAGCCTTCAAAAGGGTGATACCAGATTTATGTCACTGGCACACAGTAACCTATGCTGGTTTGGCTTTGTGTTACTTATCCAAAAAAATATTTCACTCCCAGTAAGCCCAACTCCTCCAAGAAAGCCATCAGAGATCACACACCACCAAGGAACGAGTCCCAAGCCTGTGCAAAGGGGTCAATATCAAGTCTAAAGGACATGGCAACAAAGTCCAGCAAGATGATTAGTGAACAATGGCATTTCATGGGAAGTTGAAATGCCATGAATGCCACAGCTATGCATAGGGTGCCTTTAGTTTCTAGATGTTTAAAAAAATATCACAGCCAAATTTCCCTTTTTTCTTTACTGTTATCCAGTGGCTTGAATTCCCCAAGTGCCTGCTTTTTGAAAAGCAACAAAACCACCAAAAAGCCTCAGTCTCCTGAAAAACAAAACACTTATTTATAGCAAGAAAAGTTAAGTTTTGTTTTTCCATGTACGTGTACTAGTCCATCTTTCTACTTAAGGTCTAGCTTGGTGATCTCTGCATTAAAATTGATTGAGCTGCAATCTCTTTTGTATCTGACAAAGTTACATTCTACCATAAGCAACAACTGGAGCTTCACATGACTTGTAAATGCAGAGCTCCCTTTGTAGAACCTCTGTCAAACTTGCTCCCTCAAGCCATTTGGTTTTTGGTGAGTTTTTTTGTTTAAAAAAGTATTTGTGACATTTTCAACAGACATTGCAACTCTGAGTCTGCTCTGATACTTTGATATCATCTTCCCCACTTGAAGCCACCACCAAGGCAGCCAGACTGGAAGTGCAGGCAGGACACTGAGCGTGGCTACCAGAGACAGCGGGTGCTGCCCCGTGCCCCATGGCACAGCCCTCCACTCCTCTGCATTTTATTTTCACAAATCACTGTATAGGACAGAAAGGGCAACAGAAGCAAAATTCTTGTTTTCCTTGTCTTGCAACTAGCCACAAAATTCACACCAGGAAGGTCTGAAACTGAGCCTTTGGTTCCCCCTCCAGCCTGGAGAGCACTCCACACCTTTTCAGAGGTAACAGCTACGCAGCCCAAGCTGGCACACACGATGTGTTTACAGTCCAGCTCAGATGTTACAGCAGATTTCCACAGCAGTTCATATCTGGACTAGCCAAGTTCTACCCTCCTCAGTCACACACATACACTCCCAACCTTTAGCCAGCACGAAATCTCATGGGAAAGCAGAGTGAAGCAGTTTAGGAAACTGATCCTGCCCAAAAGACCCAAAAATCTACAGATTTTTCATTGAACTGGTTCATCATAAGGCTATTTCAACACAGAGGAAGGCAATTGTGCTGGCTAAATTTCATTCATCCAGTTCAGCATTTCTATCAGAAAGCTGAAGGCAAGGAATCATTTTTTTTTTTCTCCATCTTATCATTAAGTTCCCAACCCTACTGCTACAGCATTACTGAAAAGCTCAAACAGAAAGGAAATGGAAAGGACAAACAACTCAGAAAGTGGTTTGCCTTTACCAGTGCAGCTATAACACAAACTCATCCTTGGTGCCTGTCCCAAAGTGTAATAGCCAGAATAAGGAAGAGCAAGCACATTTCCATACAGGACCAGATGGCTTTTCTGATCTATGTGCAATGCTGACATAAAGGACATAACCTGGAACCCTCCAAAGCTCTTGCTTTAATCCCTAATAAAAAGATTTCTAGCATTATACATCTTCAATTAAATATGTTCTCTAACGTTTTTTAACCATTTCTCCTTTAATAACAAAAAGCAACTTACTTACCAAAGTCAAGAAGCTAAAATTACAGCACAGAGCATTGTGCTCAGGGTCTCCTACCATCAAGATTTGCTATACTGCAAGAGTATTTTTGGCTACACTACCATCAGCAAGTCGCTGATAAGCAGAAGTTGATGAGTAGATTAATGCTGATTAGTGCAGAGACACCCCTCTGCTTACATCCACGTATGTTTGGGGGGGGTTTACTTGGAATTGGACATCATCTGGTGTCCTTGGACAGCAAGCACAAGAAGCATGGGATCTAACACTACTTGTAGAACCAAGCAGTGGTTTGGTCCTTCATATCTGTGTTAATGTGTGAAGGACACATGCATACACTAGAAAGCTCAGCTTAGTTTGTGTATCAAGACTGTTTTGCACATAAAAATCAGAGTCATAACTGCAGCAGTCAGCAGGCTCACGAGCTCTGTAAAATCTAAACTTTCAGACAAAAACCTTTATTGTAACAGGACTCTAAAAATGCAGCTGCAAACCAGCAACTGAGCTCTTCAAATTACAGAAGAGTTCAGGAAGTAACACATTTACTTCAAAGTTTTGCCTAAGTACAAGGGACAGATTACTTCTAAAGAGATTAAATACTTATCAACCCAATTTTACATTACAAATTCAGTGAAATTGCTACTAAGCAAAGACAGGAGTATTATTTAAAAAAAAAGAGACAACATTTCATACTCCCTTAATAAAACCTGTGCTTAAAAGTCAGGACATCAAAACAATCATAAGCAGTGAAACAGTTGTGGAGGCATGTGCATGTACATACATTTTGCTGTACCATGATCAGATCATTAATCACGACTCTATTCCTCTTGATTGGACACGAAAAGTACCATGGAAAAAAATGTACTGCCAAGTCTGGTTAAACCCCTTAAGTTCAAGCGACTGAAGAATTCTGATGTTTCCAGATCTTGTACACAGTTAACAGGGCTGCAACAGTGCTTCTGCAGACTCCCAACAACTGTGTTTATGTCACAGAGCTCCACAAAAATCTAGAAATTGCTTACCCTTGTACAAACTTATAAGTTTTATTGCACTAATCTATTCTTCTGCATGAAGCAAACGCCTGGTACTGCTTCCCCCACCCGGGCACACTGGCTTTCACCACAAAAAGTTACATACAGCAGGCAGCAGTATTTTTTTTCCACCAAGCTAGAAGAGGAAGTTGCACTTGAAGAACTGTAGTCAGGCATGGGGGCTGTTGAATCACAAGAGAGTGCAGCAACAAAACCTGCTATGCCAAGCTCCAGCTTCTTGGCTCTCTGACCTGCAGGTCAAGTTGTGAACAGGATGCTTCAGCCTGTCAAAGTTAAGCAGCCTACAGAGAACAGCAAGGATACCCCTTCTCAAAGATCCATCACAGTGGTCACAGCTGCAAAGGGAGGAAATTCAAACTGTATCGTGGGGATTGAGGTGCAATTGCTCAGGGTGTTTATGCTATTACATGACATAGCCTGCAGAAAACCAATTACAGAAACAACAAATATTACTATGAAATTGTGCAAATCAAACAGAGCTTTCCTTCACAAGTCTTTAGAAGCATGCAGAATATCAGTTGCTCAAGGAATAATCTGAAAGTCTTACATTGTATCAAGGGAGGGAGTTCAGTATTTAGTCCTAACTAGCCCCTTGACTAAGAGGTGGGGAACACTGGTTTATAAGCACCAACACAGTATCAAGCTCTGCATTCACATGGGAAACACTCAGGAGGATTCAGGTTTGCAAGCTCCTTCACTGTTACCACAGTTGGAACAAAAGTAGTTATAACTAAGAGACAACAAAAATAAGTATTCTTCAGAGTGAATGCTTCATTTTGAATGCTCTGCCTGGTTTAGTTTGCATTTTGAAAGCCATTCACCAGAGAACCCAAGGAGATATTTAAGAAATTGCAGAACTTCAAGGATGTGAGCTCCTGCATTTATTATCTTTGCTGCATCCTCACACAGCTCATGAGCATTGCTAAATAAAGGGAAAAACATTTATAAACAAGTTATGGTTAATAAGTTAAGATTTGCCAGAGAATTAAGGCAATGTAGCTTTCTAAGCTAGTGGGGTTTTTTTAAATAGCAATGGAAAAAAACCTAACTGAAGTGACAGTGTAAGCTTCATTTCAATACTTCCTCAGCACAAGACATAAGGAGACTGAAGTTTAAGTTAAAGGTCTGTCAGAAACCAGATCTGACAAATGTCACTGCACAGCTATTCTGACAAGCTGTTCTATTCCAGCTGCTGTCCTCCATGCTGCTCTGATGAGCAGGGGCTTGAAAAGCATAGCTTAGTAAAAAATTTCAATATATATATGAAAAAAATCCAGATAATAAGTTAAATTATTACAGTAAAAGCATCCTATTGTTTCTCTTCAGTGGTCAGTTTCCAGTTTTGTTGCTACTTTAGGTGGTCATTTCACCTATGCCGCATAAGCAGCTCAATTCTCACCTTCTCTTTGCACAAGTCTTACAGAAATATCAAAAAGAAGTATATACCATAAAACTACAGGTGAGAGAGAGCAAGGACTTGCAACTGAAATGACAATTCATGTTTCTGAAAGACTGACCATACTATCACTAACCGAGTGATTTCCTAACAGCCTTACCACAGGTGTGAGATCCAAGGAGCAACAGTCAGGGGCAAGTGTTAGCCAGGTAACTGCCAACTCATTTTAAGTAAATAAATAAACAAAAACCCACAAAAAAACCCCAAACAAACAAAAACCAAATAAAAGCCCCAAACAAACAAACAAAAAAGCCCCCACAAACAACCAACCCAAGCCGTCTAGGTTTGTTTAGCTAGATTTACAGACACCTTCCTCTTCAGCCGTGTGCTCTGTGATTTCTCCCGGAGAAGCCTGGAACTTCCAAGGTTCCCCAGCGAACAGATCGAACGAAATTAAACGGGCTCAGCAGACACCCGGGACGACCCCGGCAAAGGCGCGCAGAGCCCGTCACAGCTCCCGGCGACAGCCGGCCGAGCGGCCCCGGGGAAGGGGTCCGGCCTCCCGGCTCCGCTCGGCGGGACAGACGGGGCCGGCCGGGGCCGGCCGGAGCCGCTCCGGCAGGGCGGGCAGGACCCCTCGGCCCCCGGCCGGAAGGGAGCAGCGGCACCGCCTCCCCCGCCCCGGGTAAGTAAACAAGCCGCCCGCCCCGTTCCGCTCCCGCCACCGACCTTCCGAGGTGAGGCGGCAGAAAGGCTTCACCAGCTCGGCGAAGCTCAGGCTGTTCTTGCGGGTGAGCCTCTCCGCCTCCTCGCTGCACAGCGCGGCCACCAAGGGCACGAACGAGTCCTGGATGAACTCCTGCACCGACTGCACGCACTGGGCCATCGCCGCCGCCCGGGGGCCCGAGTCGGCCCCGCCACCTTCCTCCGCTCTTCTCCGCCTAACCCCGCCGGCTTCCCCCGCTCCGTCCGTCCGTCCGTCCGTCCGTCAGCCGCTACCTCTCCGCGGCTCCCGCTCCGGCCGCCCCGACCACCGACCGCTCAGCAACCGGCCAGCGCCGCCATGTTGCGCCTCAGCCGAGCCCCCCGGGTAGCGCCCGCTCCCGGCGGCCCCTGCGCGCGCTCATGTGATTGGCCGAAAGGGGCGTGGCCGGGGCGTGCCGCGCGCGGGCGGAAGCGGGCGGGCGGGAGGCGGGCGGCGCGCGGAG
>WTSP01010548.1:9257-101757 GCA_025331215.1 Actenoides lindsayi
GAAATACCCCTTTTAATCTAGCACAGGGGTACTGCACCATCAAGCTGCCACCACAAGCAGACAACTGCATCCTGTCCAAGAAAACAGTTAACTCCCCGACCCAAAAGTCCTCTCTCCTGTTTGTCAAGCTGTACATCTTCCATCTCCAGCTTCCCTGCCTCTGTCACAGCACAGCTCATCTTCTGTTTACAGCTGACAGAACAACATCTAGACACAGCGTGTATTTCACTGCTACTCCCAGTTGGCAAAACGACGGAGAAATCAGGATTTTTGCAGTGTTTTCCGGTAGACACTTGAACTTAATGCCTTTTTCCATTAAACAATTAGTAGGAACTAGAGATAAAGCATTCAAACAAATACCAGCGCCGTTAGAAAAGGCACAAATTCATGCTGATATTTGACTCGTCGTTACATATCACTTGTGTCTTATTTAGCAAAACCAGATTAGATGTACATTAACATACTTATCCACATGGAAACAGTCTACTGCAAGACAATGAGAAGAGCAGGCTTTTTTTTTTTTCCCTTTTTTCTTTTCAGTGAGAAGAACTCAAGCCTGATTTTTTTTACTGAAGCCCCTTGTTCTGGATCTTCAGCTTCACACACAAAGCTCTCCATATATCATTTATACCTTTGGCTGTACTTTTACATTAAGAGCTGCAGGAATAACTGATATATCTCTGTTTTGGATTCAGTCGAAGTGGCTTCATTTCAGTTCCATAGTTGACAAGCTTAAAGCTCACAATCAACACACAAACCTTTAAAGGGACACAGCATGGAGAACCCACTAGAAAGCATCTGGGAGCAGCAACCCAACTGTAGCAGGAAAGCCTGGAGTGGGGGTGGCGTTACAAACCAGGGCAAAGGGGGACACAAGAGGAGCCAGTGACTACACCCAACAATGGAAAGAAAACTTCTTAAAAGCCTTTTCAGAACTGCACAGAGCACGCTGAAACGCCAAGAGCCACTTACTCAGCCAAAACTAAGACTAAATGCAAAAGGCAGCTCACGAGGACACAGCAAACAATCATTTCTACCTTCCACAGCTATTATTTTTCTCCATTTAAGACTATCCCCAGTTCCATCACAATTTAAACCTGGCTTCGCTGAATTTCAAGCCTTTTGGTGCTCCCAGACCACAACAACAATACCCGAGCAAACTCACCACAAAGCTCTGACTCGAGGCCACACCTCTTTTTAACATTAACACTGAAAAAGTTCAATCCACATCCTCCAGAACAGGGCCAAATAAGACACTGGCCTCCACAAGACGCACCAAAACTATCAGAGAGACAAAAAACCGTATCGTGCTTACCTTGATGCTGAGCTGCCAGTGACACTCAGAAGCAGGAGGTGGTGGAGATGGTGGCTCTCCAGGACCCTCTTACTCAGACATTTCAGCAGAACGTGTTGACACGCGGTAAATATCCACAGACACCCAGGAACAACACATTCGGCACTGCCTCCTTCCATGTTACCCCGGCCAGTTGCACTGGGGGAGGAGATTTAACTGCCCAGCTGTAGCCACAGCCCCAGGGACTACTTATCACCCACCACGCCCCTTGCTTATCACCCCCAGGTGAACAACATCACCACGTACCCACCCCAGGCACAAGGTTTTACCTCTGATATACTTAATTTTGAGCTCCAGACTAGATTAACCACTTTTTTTCTATTCCAGTAGCAGGCAGGTCTGAAACCAGCAGTGTCCTTGTCTTGGTTTGAAAGACGGGAATCTGCCAAGGAAGGCAGGAGCCCCCCCTTTAGAATGGAAAATACAACCCCCGAATGCTTATCATTTGAAATTAAGGGGCTTTCAGGTAAAGATGAGGAATAGGAATAACCGTTTTTTATTAATTAATATATACATAAAGCAAAACAACCGAACAGTAATAACTATAGTAGTAACAACACACAGAAAACCAGGACCCCAGTGCCAGCCTCTCTCGGCCGCAAGCCCTTTCCCCTTTGGTGCAGTTCGCTCCCGGCGAGCAGGGAGGGCGCCATGATCTCCCCGCGCCTGCAAGGCCGCTCTGGAGCCAGCTCAGGCCTCACGGGGCGATGGCCGAGGAGAGGCTCTCTTCACAAAGGATCCTCGGGAGGCAGTAGGTGTAGAAGGAGAAAACGGGAACGCAGTGATGATGACTTCTCTCCAAGCTGATCCCGGTGCCCAGCAGGATCCTCTGAAGGCAGCAGGGATAGAAGGAGAAAGCTCCCCCAAAACAGGAGTAAAAGAACGAGAGCTAGAGGCTCCACCCAACCCCCCATTCATTCAAACCCCTCCCCTGGGGCCAGGTCCTCTGCCTAGCCCAAGTACCCTCAAGTACAGCAGTTTATCACCTAGTAACAAGTATGGAAAAATTCCCCAGGAAAACAAAAGAACTCCCAAACCCCAACGGTCCTTCAGGTGTCTATAGAGCTTGAGAGGCTGTAATTACCTTGGCTGTAACAACAAAGCAAAGTATTTTCATATTCTCCTGTTTATTTCATTGTTTTCCACTAACATCGACCTACTTGGAAGCAAGAATAACCCTTTTTAGATCAAATAAACAAGTCCAAAAGCTTTTCCTACGGACTGCTAATGGGATTCCTGGTTGTATAAAGAGGTGTGTGTATCAAGTACAGTTGTTGAGGGGACCCCTCTCCACTCGTGACAGGGATTCCTGGTTGTATAAAGAGGTGTGTGTATCAAGTACAATTGTTGAGGGGACCCCTCTCCGCTCGTGACACTGGAAAGAGATTTACTTCCAGCTCCGGGTCCCATGCTGCAAAACAGAGGAAAGGACATGGCAATGAATTTGAGATAAATCCACAAAAGTGACCCACAGCTGAATCTTCAGCACCTCAGACTCTTCATTAACCCCAGAGAGGGATGGGAGGTGGTGTGAGTGCTGTATATCTGTACATTAAACGTATATGTAAGAGCATGGAGGGGTACAGCCTCCTTAGCAAACATAGTGGCTGAAGGTGATGCGATGAAGCTTGAACCAAGACACAGTTTTTTCTTGACACCTCCCCTGGGAAGGCTCTTGGCTGCCAGTTCAGGTAACGAAGGAAAACAGAAATTTCCCCCCAGGATGAACCCTCTTCACCTTGCTAGCTGGGGAGCACAAAGACAATAGTTTCATTCATTGCTCCTGTGTGCAGACTTCTCCTTTAGCTGTTTCTACCCTGATCTATCTCCTGAGTTACTTACTTCTTCCTCAGTTAGTCATTTTAGGTTCTTTCTGATGAAGAATTTTTGGTAAAATATATCAATGGTGTGAAAATTTTATAAATATCACACTTTTTAATACATTTAGGTGTTAAAAAATTATTTTATTTTCCTTTGACACCTACCTCAAGTGCTGAGTCACAACCTAAAGGATTTCTTTGTGGAATCCCTTTCTTAAAGGGCTTGCTAAGCGTGTACAAGTACATTCTGACCTGCCAAAGCACTGGGGTATCCAGTAGCAGAAGAGTGTTTGGTATCCGACCTCGCCCATCTCACATTTCTTCCTTTATTGGCTATGGAAATTAATTCCTTTATACCGTTCTATCACTGGATGTGTTCAAGACCAGGTTGGATGGGGCTTTGTGCAACGTGGTCTGTACAGGGTCAGGTGTCCCTGCCCATTTCAGGGGGGTCGGAACTGGATGCTCTTTAAGGTTTCTTCCCATCCAAACCATTCTATGATTCTGTGATTCTGTTCCGCCAGGTCTCCAAATCTGCTGGGTGTTTTCCTGCAGTAGCTGATGATCTGCCTGTTGTGTTTCTCCTATTCTTTCCCAGAGAAACGAACCCATCACGATGCACTTTTTAGCTTCCACCCTACAGCAAAAATCTTTTTAAGGATATGTATTATAGAGAGACTGATTTTTTTCCAGCTCCTTTTAACGTTCTGCCCAGAGGCCCTTGGTCTGCAGGAGGACATCTTCCATCTCTTGGTGAAGTTTTTCATGCCACTGCCTGTTCACAGCAGCGGATGAGTCCAGGTATTTTATAGCAAACAAGACTCCTTAAAAAGTGATTTCACCTATTCACGATTCTGTTTAATGGTGATAATTCCAGCAATGTCTACCCTGCATTTTGCTTAAGTCCTCTATTTACTATCACTAGCTGTCTAAAAAAAGGATTTTTATATATTTATAATATTAAAACCCCTTCTAACACAAAATTTTCTCATGTCAAGCTTAATATTCTCCCCTTGAACTGACAGAGTCACTTTTTTTAACAAGGGTCCTGTAACATACTCTTTTGAACTAGTAATACTGATTTTCACCAATGTCTCCATACAGTCTGCTGGTACCCTTGTTATATATACAGCCCATTCCATTTCTGGCATCCTCCTCATATGCCAAGTCTTACCCATGTTTGACCAGCTATGGACAAGCTCCATGTCTTTGTCTGTCTTGGCTCCACTTTTGAATTTTGAGAGCTCTCTGCTCCAAAAGCCTGCACATTCCCACCACCACCACTCTGGGATATGTGTGATTTCCCTTCCTCAGGAAATTTTAACCTTTTCAAAAGTTAGTTCCAAATGTTCTGTTTGCTTTTTTGTGTGATTTTGGATGGTGTCAGTCTGGTACATTTATGAGTCAGATCCCCATATTTGCAAAATGCAATTAGCACAGTTCAGAGCTTCTATAGTTTCATTTTATTTTTGTGCTTCAGATTAAAGACATATTTCTCATGTACTCTATTTTTTACATGGCATATTATGTTCAAATCTCTGCAGCACAGTTTTATGGTTATCATCCTACAAACCAACCGAAAACAGTCAAAAAAGTGAATTTATCTTCATGAATAAAAGACTTTGGTTCACTTTCTTTTTCCCCTACACTCATTTACTCCTAACATACAGTGTTCTGTAGCCACTCTGAATCACTGACCTTGGAAAAACTTTGCTATTTGGCAATGCATCTCCATCTGCCTTTGCCCACCAGAACCTGTTTACCTTTTGTCCATCCCTCCACAGACTTCCTGCAAAAGCACTCAGAATATAACTGCTACTATTACAAAGAGAATCCAGAATAAGCTTCGTTTTCCCCTGTATAAATAGGATCTGATTCCCTTTTACAAGAAGCTGATACAAAACTGATACAAGAAACCAGTTTACAATGGGTTGTAAGCTCTGTCTTCCAGCTTTACTGACACATGAATGCCACTTGAAGAAAAAGCACAGGAAAACAACAACAACAAGAACAGAAAACCCCCTGAGGTTTCAGAAACAAACTAACAAACTTCAGTCATCAACCATCAGACTGATCCCAGCCTCCTCATGGACTACACCTCGTGGACTACAAGTGCCTGGATCATCTCCCTCTTCCAGGAATGTGACTGTAGCAGGAGTCACTCGATTCCTGCTTTGCCTCTATTCAGGTGTAGTGCAATACAATTGATAAACCAGCCTTGAAAAGCACCTGGAGTGGTTTAAATAATTGGTTTCCTCCTAAAACGCAGACAGCATATGAGCACAAGCACTAACAGGTAGAATCATAGAAAAGTTTGGGTTGGAAGAGACCTTTCAAGGTCATCAAATCCAACCCCCTGCAGTGAGCAGGGACATCTGCAACTAGAGCAGGTTGCTCAGAGCCCTGGCCAACCTGACCTGGAATATTTCCAGGGATGGGGCTTCTACCACCTCTCTGAGCAACCTAAACTAGACTTTCAACCTACAAAGCCCAGTTGTGAGATCCTTTCAAATCCTCACTCAAACAATAGTTTTTTTATCACACGTTTGAATGTTTAAGTGAAGGGTAGAAAGTAAGTCAGAGGATAAAATTCACTTTAAAATTACTCCTAAATGTCTAGTAACTTGCTCTACAAACACTAGCTTTTTTATTATTAATAACCTTTTTTATTTTTTTTTCATTTCTAAGAGAAGTTCTAAAATTTTCTGAAAATATGAAGTGGGAAATGAAACGTATAAAAAGCTGAAAAACAATGCACAGCTACAGAGGCATGTACTTCGATAAAAGCATCTCACTAGTCACTTATCAAAGATACAAGTACAGCACAAAGCAGATGGATAACAAAAGGACACCACTTAACCACTTAGCTAATCTGTCCGAATTGGAAAGAAGATACTAAGACTCAGGGGTACTATTTAAAGAAAGGGGATATGCACCGTGTGGTCGGAAGCATTGTATAAAATGTCATGCTAGCAATGGTAATAGTCTAATAAATAGATATATCCCATCTCACCTTCCTTTGGATGTAGAGGTTTATAGTATTATAATATCCCAAGTTAAACACACAGGACCACAGTCAGAGGGGACACAAATAGTTGTGCGAATTACACGCTGGCGAGTGCGTGTGATCTCCAGTAACTCTCAGCAGAGCAGAAAAAGTAGAGGGCCAGGAATATATTACAATAGGGAGTAGCTGGGTAGAAGCAACAGGAAAGAAATAAAATTATGTAAATGGATGTTATGCAAATTTGCCACGTCTCTTTAAAAGGCAGTGAATTGCATGATATCTACTTCTCAACACAAGTAATTGTCAACATCCTGGGTGTACTATATTCACGGGGCTGGTGCTGGGTGAATAAACATCAGGGTTGATTATTTCTCCTGCATCTAGGGTGTAAGTGGCTTTTCAGGTAAACAAGACCAATGCCTGGAGCAAAGCACTGTAGTAATATGGCCAGAAAAGTGCATAGCTACGTATTCATACAATGACATTCGATTAAAGATGGTTGGATATTTTTTCAATTACTTTTTAAAAACTGCAACTGAAAAATCTTGGGTTTCACAGAAATGCATTTGTAAATTAAAAGCATACATCATGAAGGATATTTTATTGTTTGGTCACAAACACTTTGAGTAATGAGAAACTATTTCCTGACCAGCTCCCCACTGTGTAGTAACTTGAACAATGGCTATCCCACGAAGAAACCAAGATAATGGGAAAAACCCCAAATCTTCCAAGAACTCCTGTCAATCGCTTGCTGATTGTGGTGTAAAACATTGACTACTGAGGCCAGAATTCAGTTCAATGAAGTAACTGAGAAAATTATTTCATTTGTCTTAAAGATAATGAATCAGGAATGCAACACGTGTCACAGAATCACAGAATGGTAGGGGTTGGAAGGGACCTCCGAAGATCATTGAGTCCAGCCCCCCTGCCAGAGCAGGACAAAACTAGAGCAGATCGGTGTCTATAGAGTGTCTATATGACAGGTGTGTGCAAATCCATTAGAAAACCGAAAACAGCAGAATTTGTAGAGGATTCTGCAAGCTACTGGTAAAATAACAGTGCAAGGATTACATTTGACATCATTAACTGTGTTGCTTTTTATTATCCACAGTGCTGGAATATTATATATATGTGTATATATAATATACATATATCATATGTGTATAGATACACAGACATGTAGAGATACACATATATCTGTAAACTATATTCAAATATATATACATAAAAGTAGACACATCCCCAGGCATTTGCATGAGGATTTTGTTTTCTTCGCCTGAAGTAAGTACCTTAAGGGTAAGTAATCACACAAGTACCTTAAGAGTTCAACCAAGACGTTTTTCATTTACAGTGCCACTAAGCACATAGGTCTGCCTGGCCACTAACCCGACATGTTCCTGTCACTGGGGATGTCAGGTTCTTTCATCTTCTTAATGGACATTCCTCCACGAATGTCTGTGGCCTACCTGACTGTAATCCTTTAAATTTTAATTCACTTTACATTTAGCCGAGTCATAAATACCATTTAGGTACCAATATTCTGCTTTATGCAATCCCTAAGGTGGTGCTTTTATTTTAATGAAGCCATTTGCAACTTAAGAGGAAAAAATATTCCGTCTTTGACTGAATATATTTGTCAGTTTTATTCCCGACTGGCATTTTTATGTGAAAACTTGAATAAAACTAGGGGATAGCTGCTTACCAACTGGGATAAAAGTTTCAGTATGTTTTTGCCTTCAAAATTAGCTGAATAAATGGTCTTTGAAATTAATTTTGAAAACATCAAAGTTAACCTCAACCATAATCAAAAATAAAATCCAGAATTAAATTACATTACAAATGAAAAATTTCCTGGGCTATTTGGTATTTTAGAAGAAATTATACAATAGCAGATATACAATCTGCAGATAACAGACCTTTCTACTAAAAATGTTATTTATAGTATCATAGAAAAGCAGCCACTCACTGCACTTCTGCAACTATGTGACAAGTCAAATATTGGAAGCATTCTAGTATTATTTGTTTTCTTTTTATATTGTGCAGTAGTTTGTATCTGGTAATACATGACATTTCAGTGTTTAAGTGATCCTTTTTTAACTTAATGTAGTGTTACAAAAATAAGAGAACTAAGGTGATACCACATAACCGACAGCAATGTTCCTACCTTGAATCTGCATTATACCCTCTTCCTGGATCATTTGCTTTTCCTTTCTACAGCTCTAGTGCAATGGGAGTTCCCTTGTGCATAAAAGCCAGAGGTTGCCATCTATTGAGAGCCTCCCTGTATCAGAGTGAACAAGATTTTATAATCTTTTGTCATTTCATCACCATCACAGAGCAAAATGAGATTTTCTTTTTAATTTTTTTTTTTTTTAAGGGAAACTTTTTTATTAAGGGAAACACCTCATCACTGCCAATCATATCCACAATCATCCAGGTTATCATTAAAAATGATTCCAAACAGCAATTATGACATCATAATACTCAGACCAGTTCTGCCTGATGTTGCTGCAACAGAAGGTACTCCGTTCAAACCACCGTGTGCTTCAGGTGCCTCCTGATTCCAGCTCCAGTCACCAGAACACCACAGTTGGTGGTTTTGAAACCAGTGTATGGCAGTCAGGGGAATGCAGGGGTATCAGATCTCTGACTTTATGAAGCCCTGCTGGAATTAGGGTAAATACAAATTGATATTGAAACAGCCAGAATTAGAAATTCCGGGTTTCATTTTCCTTAAAAAACACAATAAATGGTCTCCTTATACATCCCTCAACAGGAAGCGCAGCAACAGAAAGTATTTTCCCAAAAAGCTGTTGAAAAGTGTGCTGTCAGAAATGTTCTTCAAGACAATTCTACCTTTAGTTTTAGCCTCATAAAATTTCACTGAGGCAGGTTAAATGCCATTATTGCCATTTTATACAGAGTAAATGACATCATAGGTCCAAGAAGGCAGGGAGCTGCCTAGCTTCTGCTGAAATCAGTCCCAGTTAAGCATCTGGAAATACTACAAATACTTAATATTGTGTATAAGCCAGATCACAGCTTTCCAGTAGTAAGAGAATGCCGCCTATCTCGAGGTGAACACCATCTGAGCAAGGAAGAGGTGCTCCAGAATTGGACCTATTAACTCAGAGAGGGTTGTCATTAGAGTTAATAACACTAGCAATTGTCTAATCCTTACCAAAACACCTCTATTATTAGAGGGGTAAGAAACTTTTTAAACTATTTTAAGTCTGTTTTATAAAAGTTATTGCAATGTAAACATAGATTTCCTTGAATACTTTTGATGAACTGGCTACTTTTTTTATTTAGCTGGATGCATGATTTAAAAAGATAACATTGCAAAATTATTTGAGATCAGGACTTTGTGTGTTAACCTAGCTGTTTATTGACACTTAGGGGTTTGTGGGCAAGAATGTGTACCAACTAAATGTATATTGCAGCTATTTTCATTCATAGTGCAAAAAAAATCTTCTGTGGATATCTTAAAAATGCACATTTCAAAATCAGTCCAGCCTTCTGGTTTCCTCTTCAACCAAGCCACCAACCTTTCTTGCTCTTTAGGGAAGAGGCAATGCTGTGAAAACTGAACACCTCCTGCTTAGCCAAATGGCTAAGAATGAGAACCAATCTACATAAGTTTCCACAGCAGTGCAAAATCTGAGCTCTGTCTCCCAAGATCTGGGAGGCTGGAATACCCTATTTTGGCCAACGTGACCACAGCACCACCCAAGCATTATTATCTTGTTTCAAAATGGAAAGGAACGTCACTGTCGTTAATCACCTACTTCAGGAAACACCTATGAAAGCCATTGGCTTCAGTGGTAGAAAACTTGATTCCACACAGTCTACCACATTTGGTTTGATCTGCAGCTCCTGAAGTCAGTGGGAAAAAATGCAATTAATGTCAACTAATTGATGGATTGGGTCAGTACTCCAGTTTTCTGCATATTCAGATGTCTCTTTTATCAACTCAGCCAAAAATGTTAAAGGTTTGGTTTTAATTAATCGAATGTTAATGAATAGTGCCAAATGCACAAGAACAAAATCCTCTTTCCCTCAGAGTTTCCTGAATCCCACAGAATCACACTAAGGCTCAGGTCCAAGGAGGAGAAAGTGTGGCACACTTTCTTGCACACACTTGCTGCCTGGGCACCAAGGCTTCTGGTCAGACTGAGAGCTAGTCATGCAGGATCTGCTGTCTATTCCAACATGTAAAGTGAATACAAAAGTCTCTAGCAAAAGGATTTAGGTCAGTATTTACATATTTGTCCGGTGACATTATGGATGCTGTCAGCTAATACAACAAATGCATTTGTTGTTTTGATTGTTTGTATTTCGGTTGCTTAGGGTTTTAGTTCTGTTTAGATTGTTGATATCTAGCAATACATATCCTTGGAATAAGGGCAAAGTCAAGGTCAGTGCGCTCGCAGATTCATCTCAGACCTTGCAGTCTGGGTGAGGAGTTGCTGGATACTCTTGAGGCAGTTCTTATATCGATGGATGTGCTCAGGGAATGCTTTCTCTCGTTACTAGCGAGAGCCGAAGCTCTCATCAAGCAAATATTGCAGGGTGATAAGACCAGACAGCCAGTTTTGTCTGATCTGGGTCTTGATTTAAGGAAATAAAGGGAAGTCTGCAGTGTAACTAATGCAAGAATATTAGGTAGCTCTAAGAAAGCATCAAAGTGTTCCTGCATATTCTCATGAGTTGAAAAACCAACAACACAAGAAGTATTTAGAAGAGCGATTATTAGTGTACATCACCAATTATTTTTTCTGTTATGTGTTTTCCTCTGCTACAAACCAGAATCATAGATCTGGCCAATGTTCTATATAAGAAAGATACCTAGCTCACCAGCAAAGCTCAAGACTTTATGGAGGAAAAAGCATAGATGATTATCCCTACATTATGGGTAAAATGAGATACAGCCAGGATGACCTGACTTGCCCCAAGTCATTCCACCTGGAGTGGATTTGGATGGACAGCTGGTCACCTCAGTACCAAGCCAACACTTTAGACAGTCAATAGTACTGTCCACATGTCTCATTTAACCAGTTACCATGTTTATGCATTATCTTATCACAAAGATGTTTATAAGAGTAAATGGTACAGTATATAGGACTCTGCTTTAGCCAGGAGCTTTGAGTATCACTTTATATTTACTGCACCACTCATTGATTCTTAGATAAGATTTGGGCTAACAGCAGATCATACACATCTGTGCCAGGTACTGAAATGACCCATTATTTAAAGAGAAATAAAAATTCATAGGTTAAAAACCTCAAGTTAAGACAATCCGTTAAATATTCAAGAAATATAGTGAGTGTCCATTGATTGGATGTGCAGGTTCTGATAAATACTTCCTAAGCCTTATTTTCCAGACATTCCACCTAAAAGCATCCTAAGTGAGAAATCACCATCTCAAAAACATCAGAGTGTAAGAGGTCAGTCAGGGCCGTATCTCATCGCTATGACTTCATGCAGTATCCTACTGACAAACAGAACTGAGTTAGGACAGCAGGTTTTCGCTCTTTATGGCTTACTAAATATTTAGATAAGTAACCATGGACCAGGGCTGGCTTTGTCAAGGATAAACATCTCTGTTTTGAAATCTGATCAAGAAGAAAGCGCAACCACCAAGACCTGGAACCACCCTTCGATGCACGGTTATTCTGGTCAACTCTTAATTCATATGAATTTATAGCATGGTTTTCTCAAACTTTTCTTTTTGTGGTTCCAGTTTATCTGTTTTATTTTCTTGTTTTGTAATCCCCTTGATTTGCACTTTGTTTCTAAGGATGAAAATTTCAGAGCTTTTCCATACTGACTCTGAAATGTCTTTTATGGACTGTATGGCAGCAACCTTCTACTCATTGAGCCTTTTCTCTTTTTGTACTACAACATATGGATCATTATTCTACCTTGTGTGTATGTTGTTACATTTCATCACAGTCTTGGCTTTAATCTCTTCTGAGCTTGGAATTTTTTTTTTTTTTTTTCCTATCTATAACATGTTTTTACAAAAGAACGTAGTCCAAGCGGTCAGCCTTCTGCTTATGCCGTGTAGTCCATGTTTATGGTTTCAGAGGTTAAGGGCAGAAGTAAACTTCATGTATTTTCTAATCTCTTAGAGATCACAGACCATCGCATTACATACCCTCCACATGCCCATGTACCGCAGCCAAGAATTTAGGTTAGAAGGAAACATTTTAAGCTCCAAGAAACTAAACTGCTATATGACAAACGAGGTGTCAATAGTCATTAGGAAAACTCATATAATGGCCTACAAGAGAAGATACTTGTACTATGAGGTGCTGAGACTCCATGTCTTCAAGAAGAGGCGTGGAGGATGGTTCCCTAGGAAACAACGTAAGAGGAAAGGGACATTTTTACCTAATTACTTTTTTAACAGTCATTTTCATCCTCCAAATTAGCAATTTCTCTCCCCAACAGGCACATGAGCACCACGTTTCTTCATGTGCAACACTTCCCAAGGCAATGTTCACCAGAAGCAGTATCAAAGCATCATGTACTTGGCAATTTCAGTGCTAGAACGAGTATTTCCTGGAGGGTGTCTGAATGAGGCCGGGTTATATATGACACTTCATAACAAAGTGAGACACACATACAAAGCTAAAGTTCTCCCCGAAGTCTACTTTATCTGTCCCGCACAAAATTAACAGTGTGTCTGAGTGCACTGTAACATGCGTGTTCCATCACATGCCACCTTTTGAAAGCAAGCGAATATAGTAGAAATCCATACTCAGAATTCAATCACTTCAAATTTTAAGAAACATCTTTCCTAGTTTCTGCCTATGCCAGTCTTCCCCTGACATAAGACCCTGTTTTAGAAAGTGCTAAAAAAAAGAAAAAAGAAAAAAAGAAAAAATAAGAACTTAATGTTGACCTGCCTAAAATTTGACAAATGTTCTAATTCTTTGGAGTTATTATATTACAGAGCTGGCATTGACATGCTGTGGCATTCCTGTTGGCATTAACTTCGTCTGGTTTATTTATACTCATTTCCTTACACTATCCCTCCTGATGGCCCTTTCCTCAGCGTGTCAGTCCCACGGACGGCAGCCTGCAGACATCCACACTCGTTTGACATTGGCTGTGTAGTCCCTCAAGACAACCTAGACACAGTGCAGGCAAATTTATAGACCTAGAGCTGAGACGTAGGCATGACACACAAGAGTTACTGCTGATTGAACCAGCATTAAGGATCTGCTGAAGCACTCTGCCCAATTTGCATGTTCTTGGGCCATCTCAAAAGAGGATTAAACAAGTTAGACTTCTTTTCTTCCAAGTTAAAGAAAATGTATTTTACCTTCCAGTTGCCACAGGCCACAAGGGTGCACCAGATCGGTTTCTGGGGCTCAGCTGATGTCTGTTAATTTGTCCAGCTACCATAACTCAATCACATAGCTGAACCCCTAGCAATAGTCTCTGCCATTATGCTAAATGCCTTATGCTAGCAACCAAAGTACACTTGTAGATATTAACGTACCATCTTAGAAGCCGTGTTTAGCTACTACAGAACCACTGGAAAAAGTGTCAGAGAGCTTTTTACTTTCCCTCTGCCTCAGTGGTACTGGACTGAGTTGGAGATTTGTCTACGACCTAGTATTAACTCTCACCACTGATGATGAAGATTTCTCTACAAATCCTCGTATCTAGGAACTTCTTTCTCAGACAAGTGCACAAGACTGAAGCAGGGCACTGACTGATCGCTTACAATGATGGGTTTGAGCTGAAGCCTGGAGTCCATGGGAGAACTCTGCTACACAGCTTTTCCCTCAAGTCATGTCCAGATAAGTTAGAAACATGTTGTGACCTTTTATATTTATTTTTGCCCCAGAAAAAAAAAAACCAAACAAAACCACAAGTCTTTATATTTTCTTCTCTGATTTAACAAACATATTTGAAGTTGACTACAGTTTTCTGTTTTAATTTGACTCTACATTTCACTATATTACTACTTACACATTAAACTAAATACTAAAGTTGCTGTTCATCATTCAGGCCAATAAAAGTATTCCATCCCTATAAATTGTTTGTTTTGAGGTTTTTAGTTTTTGTCAAAGCATGTACCACACTTTACAGCTCTGGGCTTCACCTCATTATTTCAAAATACACTCCTTAATTGACTGAGACAACACAAATAGTTTTCTTATTGACACAGCTCCTCATGTGTAGCCACAAGAGGAAGGCAGGTCAGGATCTCTCCTGCACGCTGTAGTGGAGTGTCAGTGCCAAAAACATCATCGTGGGTACTTAGAATAACATTACTGTGCACTAACATCGTAGCCCATCAGTTTCTTTAAAAGAGCATAAATTTCTTCAGCTCTTGATTTATTCTATTCCTGGCCCCCTTAAACTGGTAATGAGGAAGTTAAACGCTTCTGGGAGTGGGATACTGGGGTGGATTCTGCAAACCGGCCAAGGCAGGTGCTGGTTCAACTTTTGGCCAATGAGTTTTTGAGAGGGTGGTGGGTACCACTGAGACCTCCTGGAAATGTCACGCAGCTGGGCAGGTCTGTAAGACCAACTTATCCGTAAAATTGTCCCATGGTTATTTTCTTGACACACTGCGTAATACCGAGATACCAAACCCTAGAAAGGTCTATAACCAAAGCGATATTTACTTCAAACCATTTCAGTTAATACCTGAGAAAGGATTAGCACTGCAGACAAGCCATTAGCAGCAACAATCATTATCTACTATATGTCATGAGGTGTGACAAAAAAATACAGAGCAAAAATGAAGCTCTTTAATAGCTTAAGGAGATTTTTGGATTAGGTGCCTATACAAGGATAGGGAATAGACTCTGCCTCACCTTGTAAAACAAACATTAAGGATCAGTAGGACATGGTGCAAGACACATACAGATATGAAATAAAAGCTACTTTATAATAGACTTACAGTAAACAAATAACATGAATTATTTGGAGCTGATGAAAAGATTGCAAATTAGATATCCCTGAATGCTATTAAATAGCAGAGTCACTGGATCTTTTGGCAAACTTACTAAAATGCTGCATGGTGTTTTCAATGTAAAATCAGCCACTCCGGTGGACAGTAATGGTGTCAACACTTATTTCATTTCTATCTTGTAGATGCAGACTGTAACACACAGCAGATAAAGTGGCTCGTGTTTGCTTTTTGAAAGGTGACAGGGTAGAAAGCAAATACCTCCCCCCTCACCCATATCCTCATCCATAGCAGCCAGCCATGTGCTCTCAGCCTGGAGTAGAATTGGGTCTATCGTCCCTTGACATTTGTTTGGAAAGGGGTAGAGTTAGTCAACTCTGATAAATTCTGGACCAAATGAGATTCTCAGTAACCTAACTGCTATTTTAGGCTGCAGATGGGAAAGTCTAGTCTGGAGGAGTCAAAGCTGTGTGGATCAGAAGAAATCCTCCATCTGAGTTAGCAGATGAAGACAAGCTTTAATTCATCCATTGACTACATGATTGGCTTCTACACAAATATGTTGCCCTTGAAGACGCTACTTCTGTCTAAATAAATCTGAATAAATAATCTGAATCTGTCTAAATAAATATTTAGATAAATGTTTTAATGGGTTATGAAATTATATTTCCACATAGGTGGTCAAGTCTTTGTGTATTCCCCTGGTGAATGCCCATAAATCCATGACACAGTGGTCACTGACATTAGCATGACTTAGAGCTTGGTGCAACTGCACTGTTGTGTGCTCTTGCAAGATTGCATTAAATCTAAGTTGCCTTTTTCTTCAGCTAATGGAGTAAGTTTGAATCTTGAGATTGGAACCGAACACTTGGAATGCATATAATTACAGCCACCTTTACCAGATCAATCCATCAGTGACCAGTGAGCATCCTTTGGTTTTGACATCTTCCATCAGGGTGTCCACTGCACCCATAACTTCCCCTACCTAATTGCACAAATACCGCTGATTCTTGTCTTACATCATCCTAAATGTTACATTCCCCTGTTCATGTGCAACCACGTATCATAGCTTCAACCATACTGAAGATAGGTTAAAACTTCATGCTCTCTAGCCATAACACTAGTACTGCAAAACTTCATTAGATCTTCAAAACACGTGCCCTAGACTGGACAAAATTCCCTCTTAACAATTGCCAGAAAGCAGAAAGGATGTAATGGGAATGAGCCGTGCTGTCTCCCAGGCCACTCAGCACTCGCATCAGCATCTCCCACCATCAGGAAAGGGCAAACCAGCGCTGTGCAAAACCCAAGATTTTAAGTGCAGCACGTCTTTGTTTGTTTGTTGTGGGGTTTCTTTTGTCTGTTAGAAAACCATATCCACTGTACGGTCGGGGTTCAGAGTAACCGTTCAAGAACGGCTTACTGATGATAAAACCGGCGTCTGTCGTGCTCTTCAACAGGTGAACTATCTAATAAGCAGCAGAATCCCTGTGCTAAAGAGATTACGCTCGGAAGCACCGTACGTAGTAAAATGCTGTGTTAAATTTAGCAGGTGCTCGGCGTGCGTTTATGAAGCGATTATTCCCTGTGCTGCCACTTCCCTCCCCTCGACCTCTCAAAACCTCAAGCTTTATTTTGCCGTGACTCTTCCCATGTCTTTGAGCTCCCTCTCCACTGAAGAAATTCGCTGCTGCTCCACCAAAGACCCGTGTGTCAGGTAATTGCAGTTAAGAGGTGTTTTGAAGGCGTGAGCTGTGCTTGTCCTGGCTCTCTGTACGGGGATGAATTTTACTCCCTGTGTATGTGCTCATCTGAAGGCTCTATGATGGGTCAGACTCTCCAATAGACTTTTTTTTTTTCTGATGGCTTTTTGTAGTGTGGGAGGCTAAGCTCTTGAGTCGTGCCATTTTTGTGTTTATTGGAGAGGGAAGGAAGCACTTCTAAGGCATTACTATGTTTTCTAATTAATTCTAAATAGATATTAAGAAAAATATATTACATAGAAGTGACTGAACCTCCTTCAACCCACTTCTGATTTATTTTTTTTAGTTATCCATGCATTTATAAGAAAAATAACTTAACTTTGCCTCAAATATAAAACTGAATTTAACTGATTCTCTGCGCTCCAACACATAATTTATATATCTCATGTATAGTTGCAGTTACATAGACACAACATGTAGAAAAAGCATCCTCAAACCAAACTTTACAGAGCAAAACCATAAATATATATGGTTTATTAATTTAGGTATGCAGTACTTTTTTTTTTATTAAGCAGTATAGTGTTTATTTAGTATTGACGGACATTTCTTTAATGATAACTCAGTATGGCTTCAGTTTTTCTTATCCTTTCCTGAGCACAGCACCCAAGTAATTATCCCACATAGGATATATAAATACAGGGTTGCAGATTTACCTATAGCAGCACACTTATTTGCTGGTGATGAAAGCTGGGGGGGAGGGGAGCGAAACAACAACAAACTAACAAGAACATCAAATTTCAAAATAATACCTTTTTTTTTTTTTCCACGGCAATTTATATGAAGGAAGGTATTTTGTGGCTGTCATGAGAGACTGCACCTATAAAAGGCTGAGATGCCTTCATTCATGCAGTACATTTGCTGCACCTTCCATTGCCCGAAGCAACTCCCTATATACAAAATTTTCTTTCTTTCTTTCTTTAAAACATCCTGAAAAGCAGAATATAAAAAAATCCTGTGTGTTCTTTAGCATTGCTACAGGGGTTAAATTGTTAATGCTTTACTTTCACTCTAGTTTTTTATCAAACTTTCTTTTTTCTCTCCCTGGGGACAAACAAATGGACAGCTTTCCTCTCTAGTATTCCTCCTTCCATTACCATCGCAGCAGAATGCATCTGAGACTACAATAATTCAGTGATGAAATACAAAATGTCGCAATGCCATCTCTCTTAAAGTGAACTGAGATTTTGTTATGCCATTTTAGGTGCACTAATAGCTCCTAAAGTCCCATGGAGTATCTTAATGTGAATTTAATGAGCTGATAGCATATAAATGACAGTGCTGTGAGGGTGAAGGTGACATAACCTTTTTCCTTCTATTTGATGTTTGTCTTTGAAAAAATACAGATCTTTCAAAAAACGTACGACATTATTACAAAGTGCTGCATCATTCAGCAAGGAGGCTACCGTTGTTTTATCCCTCTAAAGCCCTTTTTTGCTCTCTTGATGGCATGAAAAACAAAATCACCTTTTACCACTTAGGTAATCAAAAACCTGAACTCTTTCCCTTGCAGCACGGTGCCAATATGTGGCACTCTGGTGCTCATGGCCGTGTGGTGGTGGGAATATCCAGCGACAGCCCATCATTTTTGTCATGTGTTGATGCCCGTGCTGGTAGCAAGGAACCAGTAAGATTGCCTGTGAATCACATGGAAACCATTCGTTTTTACTTCCTGGGTGTCATCTTTCTTTACTCCTTTCAAGGCTTACTGTAAGAGGCCTACTCATCATTGCTGACTCCCAAACTCCGCGTGTCATTACCGGAGCGTTGTCATTTATAACGAGACACCTCCCCTCGCTCAACGGTGTCACACCCCATTGTGCGACCACATCCCAATCACCTTCTGTGCAGTAATGAGCTGTGATCCCATCAGCGCTGGCTTGGATCAGCACTGACACTGCTGCGCACAGGGGAGGAAGGGACCGATGGTCAAAGATAAATATATTGGTAATCAGATAGCAGCAAACACATAGAAAATATAACTGGCAGATTAAGGAGGCAACCGAATGTATGAGGTTATTAAATTTAGCTGGAGTGTAGCAATGTAGCTTTCCCACTGCTGCTTGAAGTATTCTCCTTAAAACCTTTAATTCAAGCTCAAGAAATGACATCTCAGTAGCTTGTTTGGTTTTTTTTCCCCTCCCTGACCTAAACACTTAGAGACATGGTGGTCAATGATTTGTTCACTTCCATGCTAAATACTTTTTAACTCAAAAAAAAAAAAAAAGGAAAAATTATTAACTTTCACTTCTCTTTCCCCAGATATCGTAAACATATTCCTCCTAAACAATGTATAGATCCCAGAAGTTATTTATTATTTAAAAGCTTTATCATAAGCAGGACTCATTTCTTTTAATTTTATGCTTATTAGCTGAATTTAGGTCAATCAAGGATTTATTGGGCTTGGTTTGTCTATTTGTTAACTTTAAAACACGTGTAGGACAGATGATGAGTTAGTTCTGAAGACAACATTTTTTCTTTCTTTTCTGACAGTCTCAGTGCTGTTACATGCAGTACATAAGACTAAGTGAATTAAATTTATAAGAGCTGTTTCTTCCACCAGTAGAAATGCTAACATTTGCTCTTCTGAGAAGGGTGTACCTTGGGCTGCATTTGACAAAGGAAAAAAAAAAAAGCAGCTTACGTGTTTCAAAAAGTTGGAATTTTGGCAATATATGAAATTTGTTTAGAGAAACCTTTTCGTTGCCAGGTGACAAGGCAAAACATATCACATATGCTTAACAACCAGCTTGTACATATTTTGTCTTTCCAAGGTTTCTAGGGCTGGTCAGGCACAATGATGCATTACAGCTGAAGGAGCTTCCAGCAGGGACAAATGTTTGTCTCTTTCCAAAAGAATTTTCCTAATCCTTAAGAAAAACAACTCAATTTTTCTCATTGTTTAATGATTGAGTAAGGATTAATTCTGTTCAAAATTCATTGCATTACAAGTCATAACATCTATACCGTGTTTGCTGAGGATGCATATAACTGGGGTTTTGGCATATCATATTTGTTAGCATTTCATGGTATAGCACAAGCAGTAGTTCTCCAAATACATATTTCTTACAACAGTCTGACATCTTATCTCTGTTCTACTGTCAGACAACAATGCAAGCAGTGTGAAAACCTATGGATGACTAAGGATCAATGATAATAACGTGTTAAAACTGATATCCTACTACTTACGAAAACTATTGTTGCTGTAGTCCGAGCACTTTAGGATCTCTGATGTTTCCATTTCATCAAGATTTCATTCCACTGATGAACACTGTCATTTCAGAGGAACAGAAGGATTAGTTAAGGTCATAGAGGAAGTCAGAGACAGAGCACAAAAAAAACCCACCCCAACCTTCCTCCACTTAGATTCCCCTGAAATCGGCCGTCGTCGCCAGAGGCCCATCCTTCCCATCTCAAAATTCATCTCTCGCTGTGAACATTTACACGTATCCCATAGTTGGAGTTAATGGACTTCACACATGTGAAATTAATTGTGGGGATAATTCTGAAACAATTACCTTTTCTTGGAATCCCGGTCAACAACTATTCTAATAAATCACACTGCTGCTTGTGTTACAAAGATCATTAGTAATCAAATGCATCTGTAGGCTCAGCCTGTTCGCTCACTTAGTCAAAATACTAAGAGGCAAAGACAAGGTAGGTGTCCAAGCTCCCATGTACCTAACGTACCATATGGACACAGAGGACCTGTCTAATCTCTTCCAAGCACCCTGGTCTAACTGTTTGTGCCATTATACAAACTTAAATCCCAGTCCCAGGCTCTCACAAAAAGTGTCTCATGTTCATGCCTTCATATACTCCAAGTATTTGCCTACATATACTCCAAGTATTCTGAGTTTTTTCTTCCTCTACTTTTTTTCTTTTACATTCCAATAGTTAGTGTCCCTCCAAGGAAAATTCAGCATGACTCCTGAGATTAAGATGTTTTTTTTCCTCTAATTATACTTCTTGGTAGAAAGCAATAAATCAGTTTTCAAAACTGTATCAGAGATTCATTTAGAACAATGAGTCGCCATTTCATTATTTTTTCTGTGGCGTGGAGGGGCTGCCCTCATGTGCTCTGCACACTTAGATGAGCTTCAGCTTTTAGACAGGTTGGGTTTGGTACCAGAAATTTTTCACCTCTCTGCACCAATCCTTACAAGTCTGCCACCCCTCTCCTCCAACCCACTGCACCTACTCCTGCCTATCCTGGGAAAAAAACAAAACGATGCACACAGACAACTCAATGCTAAAAAAGTTTTATTTCCTCTCTGTAACTTCTTGAATTAGATATTCAGCAGAAACACATGTGCCTGTGAATTCCAGTTTGCTCTCCCTGCCAGTAAACCACACACCACACAGCAAACCAATTTCCTAGAATCCTCATCAAAAGACGACAACAAAGGGCTATAATGATGGTCAAATCAAATTTATTGAAAAGGGAAAGAGACACCATACACAAAACCTTTCTGCATCACTGTCCACATGTATTATGCCTCTACCTGCAGCCATTAATATTCACTGGCCCCCAACTTAGATTTTATTTTTTTTTGTCATGGCTTTTTCATTGTAGATTGTACCCCGTTGCAATACAAGGCATCCATTTACACAGCATAAACTTACGCTGTGAGATATGATCCCAGATGAGGTATTGCCTCAAACAGAAAATGAAAAATATTCCATGCATTTTAAACACGAGTCAAAGATCATAAGTTACACAAATGTGTAATACATTTCTGCTATTCTCTGGCAGGAAGGAAAACAAAACTGGCAGCTATAGCAATCGTATAATGGTAATTATTGAGAGAAATAATTATACAAAAACCTGTTCAAATTATAAATGGGATGGAATGACTCAAAGCGAGAAGAATTTAAAGTGATAGATAATGCTTCATCAAACCTCACTGTATGACACAGGGCAGCAAAGGCAGACAAATGCATCTGTTGAAATCTTTCTACCTTCTGAAGTTCATAAGAAGTGGACAAAAACTGACTATTCTCACTCGATGGGGTCCGTCTGTGGAGCATCCAGGGTAAGATGGTTTATTGGGGAGGCTCCCAGCCACCCTGGGCTCTCTGCAGCATCAGGGCACACAGGAAAGAAGGAAGCACTAACATGCTTTTATTCTAAACAGTCTGTAATCACTCCTTTAAATACATTCAATAATATCAATCCTCCCTCAGCTGCACATGGGTTTAGCAAATTACAACACTGCATTAGAAGCGAGAAATGGAGTGAGACGTTGCAGCAGAGCCAGGTAGCTCCACAGCACCGAGGCTCAGCCTGAACTGTCACCTGCAACACTAAAATCATTTATGTCTGTCCCCAAAGGTAGAACTTCTCTCGTCTGAGAGGTTTTCATTTGCAGTTCTGATTGCTGCCCTCATCCCATCACTCTGATGCCCACATCACCCTGGATAAACATGCAGTCACTGGAGTTATCATCCCTGAAATGGCAAGAAAGAGTCATAACCTCTTCCCTTTCTTGCTGAATCTCCTGCTTGCTTTCTCACAATACATTAAAGCTTCTTGTTCTTCCTTCTATTCCAGATCTTGCTTTTCAAACACCTCTCCCTATTTTCAAAACTACTTCTTCTCTCATGTCCTTTCCCTCTTTCCACCCAGTTTTTAAACCTCTGTCCTCACACCCAACAACTGGACACCTCAGCCAAAGCCCTTCTTAAGGTAACAGGTTTTTCGTTAAGTGTATGCGAAAAAATACAAGGATTCTTTATTTATTTCTATTAGCTTCAAACTTTTCCCCAGCTGTTCCTTCTACCATGTTACATGACCTTACATCCATGTTGCTATTCCACTTCCCACTGTATTGCATCTTATCTGAAATTGGAGTGGCTCAGCTGAGCACTACAGTTTTTTTACACGTACTGTAAATACACATTTCATCACTACAGGTTGAAATAATAAATGCTATGAAAGTGTTACTGATTTCCTCGCACAAAAATTTAGCAAAAAGAAAAAGAGAACAAGACAGAAAAATATTACCTTGGTTTATCTCAAAAGTTTCTCTCTTAGCACAGAACACTCCTATAGGCAAAGCATCACACGCACCACCCTGGACTAAAAACCTTCCAGACTTTGCATTTTGAAAGCCTTGGCAAATCAGCTACTAGCAAAACTTTATCTTCCGATGCATCACTGGTTCATCAAAGCTTTCTGTGTACATGACATAGAGCTTCAAGAAAGACTTTAGACAACCTGGACTTTTCATGAAATACCTAAAGAATCAGTTTTCAAAGACATCAGGAAAAAGCAGACTATTTTGTGTCACTGAGTCCATTTACATTATCAACAGCTAGATCCTACCATCCGTCTAGGTCTTACTGCTCAATCCTTATCTGCATCTGTACTAAGTCTGGCTCAAAGAGAGGAAAAAATTATTTTTCACATCGTCTCAGAGTTGCACAATACAAATTTAAATGTCTGGCCTTTGAGTAACTGATGCCATTATTAAATCACTAAGTTGAACAACTTGTATCAACTTATTTTCTAGTGACTTTCCTACTGAAAACTTGCATGTTACTATTTTCTTCTTCATTTTGCAGTCATCAAACATAAAACCTGTTCACCAAGCGTTTCTCTTTCACACTCTAGGTACACAAAATGGAAACAGGGTGCTCAAGGGCTCAGGAAATATTGCAGGGAGAGGATTAGTCCATCAGCTCTGATCTGACGTGCTCTCTTGTCAGATGTTACTACTTGCCTTTGACCACTTCTTCGTGGACTATTTCATTGTATAGTTTGGATTTTAGATCTGGTATCATGTTCACAGTTGTGAATACTGTACAAAACTCACTCCCTAAAATTCTAATTTTCAGCATAAATGTAGTAAGAAATATGAAGCTTCAGAATACAAGTAAAAATAGTGAGACAGAAAAAGACTTTCTGCTGACAAACTATAGATGCTGTAGCTTACTTATATAAAAAAAAATTGCTTTTTCTGAAAAAAAAAAAAATTAAATCTTAATATTATTTAACAAGGTTCACACAGGCTTGCAGTTCTAAAGTCCATCCCAGCAAACATGACAAGCTTTTTTTGTGCAGAGGGAGGAGTAGCAAATGGTTCATAGGATTTACAGTTAATTCCACCATTTCTTTCAGCATTCTGATACTCTATTTATTTCTTCAATGCACGTAATCTGCTCACTGTGTTCTAATTAAATTAGCTTCCACTATACAGTCCTTCAGTGATACAGTATTCTAGAAAACAAATATGGTGCCATAAAAGCAAAAGCCCTCTATGGACTCAGACAGCTAGATAGTTGCCCAAGATTTAAATTAGGATGATACATGAAGGAAAGTAATAATGTGACAATTTTAGGTATTACTCGTTCCCCATTGTTGGTATTTTTTAGTTTATTTTTTTTTTTTTTAATGGAGATATTGTCCCTTATTTATGGCTATAGACCTGAAACACAGAGTGCATCTGATCTGCTCAAGGTGATGTGTGGAGACTCTGATAACCTCAAGATCTGGAAACAGATATCCCACTACTCAAGTATCCTACCCCCAGGACTAGCTGCCCTTATTGCAAACAAATCTATCCTGGAAACACTGTAGGGAATTGCTTTTAATGAGATTGGGAAAATCAGGGAAGATATTTGTATTCTTACAGAATAAAATACAAATGAAACCCCTGCCTGCAGAGCAGGGCAAGGTGGGAGAAAAGCAGCCTCTTGGAAGACCTCACAGGAGATACATTCAAGTTTCCAGGAGTAAGAGTAAGATGCTGAGTTCCATGTAAATTTCTAAATCTTACTAAAAAGTAAGCAGTTCAGATCAGATCCAGACATGTTGCCTTTTCACTACTTCATCCACCCTTTTGCCTACATTGTGCCCATGGCTGTGTAAGGAATACCACAGGCTTGAGATAACGACAGCACTAGATGGGGAAGCACTTCAGAGTCCATTTTCCATTTGTTTCCTCAAGATACCAGGTTAGAAGGACGAGTTTTGATTCCTGCAGTTCCTGTGAAGCACTCTGGGAGGAAATTCCACCACTAAATCAGTGTAGTGTTCCTGTTCCTGTGCTGATGTTTGACTGACTCACAGAGCGTAGGTGCCCATCTCTTTCCTTCCCTGCACAGCCTCTTTCCAGCTACTTCAACCAGATTTTGCCAGGTAACAATTCTTACCCCTCTTCCCTTCTCATGTCCTTCTCTCACTTCATAACACAAACATCATTCCTGCATATTTTATTAATCTTACTTCTCTGTTTTCTTTGCTACTAGTTGCAGCTTGGTAGGAACTGCAAGAACAAAGCCAACAGAAGAGTCTTATTGTGATATAATAAAAAATTCAGCTAATAATGTAATAAAAATCTTGAGACTGAGAGGCAAAAAAATAAAGGTGGATGGGTGATATAAAGGCACACAGGATCGTATTATCAGAAAGATATGAAGAACAAACTGCTGTGCCCTACTGTCATCCAGATCCTTCTTTTCAGCTATAACCCCTTGGTGATGATGTCTCATCTACCTATAAGGTGCCACAAAGGTAATAAGAGCAGTAGAGATCCTTGCTAGAAGTCATGTGAATGGGACCAAATAATACTGGCAGCTATAATAGTGTCAGAGAAGATGGAAATAAGTATCAACATCCACAAAATCCAGAGGAAAGAATCTTGATTTCCACCCTCCTTGGCATTTTGCTGAGTTGTGTGGAACCCGGTAGCGACACTGAAGATCTGAGTAGGCTACGAGAAGGGAGTCAGAGCCCAATAACAGGACTGAACATTGTAATAGCAGCTGTCTGGGGGGTTATTCACTTGCATTTTGTACAACACGTGCTACGGACACATATTTTGCTTTCCAATGCACTGAAGCTGTGTGCAATTTTTATTGACAACTGCAGTATAAAAGCTGCCACAGTTCTGCCTGACAGACAGCTCCTGCACAGTGGGAAGATGTGGCAAATGGCTTGGGATTTCACCTTAGAGGAGACTGCTGAGGCTTCCAAGACCAGAAGACAAGGCAACTATTCTTATTTCACTTTTATTGAAAAAAGGTGAATTGTATATTTGGGAAGAGGAAGCTCTCATTCCAAGAAGTCAAATCATTAATTTCTATGTCCCCAGCCAAGAACTCTCACGCTCTGGGTTATGAGGTCACCGATGAAGCTGTTAGCAGTGTTGTTATTCCCATAGCCTTTGTTAGGGCTAACACCTTCTGCAAAGCACTATCAACTTTTAAGGCACAATATAAAACTTTAACGGCGCTCGTAATTAGTGCCAACAGTGGTAGTTTCTGTGATGTCTACGAGGGCCTTAGTTAGGGACCATAAATTCCATTTCGCTTGGGTCAACCATCTATCAGGTGATAACTACTGTTCCCTGCTACCCACCTGACTGGCTGCAGCACGAAGTTGCAATTGCCGTTGAACTGCTGCTTGTTCTTGCGATATATCGTGATAGACAGATCTCTTTGGGTATTTGGCACCAGGCTTTGGCTTACTACAGGGGCACAGACTTTGCACGAACGCTCTTGTGCATATTTTATTAGCACAATGTGAAATGTATATTGAGCTAGGTTGCTTGGATAAAAAAAAAATAATAATAAAATGACACTAGCGCAGCAGTGAATGAGATTTACAACTCCTGCTTCCGAGCACCTTTACTGCACAAAAACTGTTTATTAGCACAAGTTTTCCCTTTGTATGTTGTGTTTACTTGTTTCCCAGCAGGGTCTGCTGATGTTAATGGACTCACAGCAGTACATTCTACTTCTGTTATTACAGGTCTAATTCAGTCATTAACATTTCATTAATGGACTGGCCTCCTAGCTGTTTGCATGGCTGTCTAGATATTGATGAGCTTTCTAGTATAGAAAACTGGTATTTAAGGCAGACTCTTAGAGGTCTATTAAAATGCTAGGGAATCTTCAAAGCATTCTGTCATTTATTTTAGAAGGTAAAAGCCAAACCATTGAACACATTTGCATTGCAAAAGTTGAATAGAAAATAAATTCCGTGCAAAAATCCTAAGGAGAGGAAAACAAGATTCCACAGCTACATCACCTGGATACAAGTCTGTAGTTTCTGCCTTAAAACCAATGTGTCTCACCACTGCCAAGTCCACTGTGCTCTGCCTTGGAAGGGATTGCATTTCAGTGGGACACAAATTGAGTCCTCAGTCCACCTCACAAGGGTGTTCTGCAGCTCCCCTAGCTCATACTTGCAGATTTTGAACTGGAGTTTGTAACCCTTCCCACAATCTACTCTGCCAGGAACAGCCTTACTGGTACCAGTGGAATTAGCCAAACTAGGAGACTGCTCAGAATAGCAAGGATATCCCCAAAGATTTTGGGGACCATTGACACTATCGCCAAAGAGGAAGATTTATTGCAATACATGGAGGGGTTTCAAAGCCATGAAGTTGTGGTGCTGAAGGACCTGGTTTAGTGTTGACCTGGAAGTGCTGGGTTAAGAGTGAGGCTTGATGATCTTAAATATATTTTTCCAACCAAAATGATTCTATAATTTTTAGATTTCAATAATTTTCTAGCTTTATCAACAATGTAGTGGAATCTAGTTATAAAATAATCTAGGTAATATCTTTACCCCAGAGGAAGGTAAGTGTCCTTATGAAATTCCTCGATGGAGTTATGAGGTGCTTCCTTTTACTGCATCTCTGCTTTTTCCCCCCACTCCAAGGAACATTTATTTTCAGGCACCACAGAGAACTGAAATATACTGCATCATATCATATGAGTATGCAAGTACTTTGTGAAAATTACTAATTTGATATCATAATTATGCTTGTAATATAAAATTATTAAGCAGTGTCATATTGCACAGTAAATGGAACATATATTGATGTAATAAAATGTATTTCAATTCTATTACAATAACTTTAGCTTATTCTTTAATGGCACCCAGAGTTAAAAATAAGATACAGCCAGAAAAAACACTGTTGATGGGTACCCTATACTGCAATATTAGGTAACAACAGATATAATTTGAGAGCTTCCTTATGTGCCTTTATACATTTATGAACACCTGCAACTTATATTTGTTTTTGTTAGCGAATGAGATGTTAAAAAGTAGAGGTAGGATTAGAGGCTAGTAAACAAAATCCCTAGTGTAAGTTCCCTTAATAAATTCAGCATTATACATGCCTTTGACTTCTGCTTTATAAATGGAGCTATAAATGTTATTGATCCTAAATTCACTTTTTTTTTTTAAGGATCTTACTAACTCAGTCAGTCAAGAGTACACCAGGATGACATGAAAATAGAACTCTTAATATGAAACCTGAAGCTTATTATCTTGATAAACGTAGCTATGTTTGAGAAATCGGAGGGCAGGGATGCAAAGAGAAAGGAGGGACACTGTTTTAATACAAATATGTTCAAGTATTTTTCTCCTCAGTACTGTCACTGCCCAGAATGTATAAACTGCTTATTTAACAGAGGAAAAAAAGGAAGGGGGGAAAAAAAAATAGAAAGAAAAATTATGAGAAAGGATGCCAAATCCTCATCTAAACATATTCGTCTAGTTTTCTTTTGTCTGTCAGGGTAAATAAAATGAAGAAACAAACCACAACTAGAATGGGAAAAAAAACCAAACAAAAAACCAGTCAGCTAAAATGTCATGACTTGCTTCTCTGCAGGTGTCAACTTGACTTCACTGAAATGGCATACAACTTTGATTTTCTCATCAGGAAAAAATGTTTATTCCCTCCACCAGCCCTAACAGATAAGAACGTACTGTGTGTAACACTGCATATTTTGATATTGTGGATTTCTGTGTATAACTATTCTTGAGACACATGCTAAAAATATTTTGTGTGCTTTGCCTTGAATTGTTGTCATGAATTATTAAATTGAGCTGTTACTTTTTCATTAAACTGGCAATCTTAATAATTTAAACACTGGTCTTTAAGAGACTTGCTGTATATTCATGATCTTCACAGGAAGGAAGAGAACCTCCCAATTATTTTATATCTGTCTTGATATTTTTTTGTTGTTTTTTAATATACCGCATGACATATGCCTGTATTATTTTAGCATGCCAAACATTTCTCTACATTTGGTTTGTCATTGAGAATTTAGGTGGCTTTTATTCCTATAGCCAGTATTTCCAGTTCTGAGAAACTCATACTTTCTGAAAGTTCTAGTGTACCTCATGGGTAAAGGTTTAATTTACTCTAGAAAATAACTTTCAAAGTTGTTCTCTGTGTGTGAGCTTATAGTGAACCACTGGTCCATCTGGATGGCCACCTTCTTTCACCCAAGAAATACCTGATGCTCCAAAGAAAAACTAAAAGCTAAGAGATGTGTGAAAATGTTCAGAAGTTACAGCCTGACTTCAATAAAAGTGTCAACTTTCTTCTCAACTAATTTGAAAAAATAAAAATAAAAAAAGTACTTGCTCTGAGGTGACAATGATTGAAAATGAAGGTTTTTTGAAAGTTTACTGAAAAAATCATTAAGCTCAGTTAATCAAACTTCAACACTTATTAATTTATGTTGTGTCTTCTATAGGAGTGGTTGAGGATCACTTCAATCCCTTGAGGCACGTGCCATTATACCTGGTGGTATAATGGTCAGCAACACTGGAAGCAATTGCTCTGTGTTCTCTTTAGAGCTTTGATTTAGCACCTACATCTCCTCTAACAATCTGAAAAACAGTAAGGTATTACAGAATTTTAAAATGTTAATATATATATATTCAACTAATACTATAACTTTTTTGGAAGGGGATGATTCTGGGTTTTTTCATCCTCAAGAGGTAGACAATTCATACTCCTGTGAAACCACTTAGTAAGCTTCAATCTTTTCAAGCAATCTTACACCATTTTCTATGAATAATTACAGAGATTTTATCATCTTGAATGAACCTATCTGGATTTCATGATCACAAACCCTGCAAGTCCGTACCCATCTCCAAAGATGCCCAGAATTTGACAACAACTTTGTGTTACCTGTAAAATGTCATTTATGTCCTTTGCGTTTCTGCCTAACTGTGAAATTCTTCCTTAGGTGGAATACATTAAACTGAAAAGTACAAGAGTGATTTTAAAAATTCAAGTCATTTTAATATCAACAATGAAAACAGCTTAAAGTTTAGAAGCTAACACAAGAACTTCAGCAATTATTCATTGAAACTCACAACAGAGCAAACTTAGCAGTGATGAAGTCATATGGTAATACCTTTGCCAGGAAACTCATCCTTTGCTACTAAAATGCCAACATTCACTGTAGGGCATTAATGACCAGTTTTTAGCATATTTTGGTATGAAAACCAGTGCAATTCACATGATGTTATCCTCATTCAAATAGTTCCATCTGACCCTCAGAAGATATTGCTTTCCTCTCTTTTGGTTTCATCTTTAGAGGAAGTACAAACTGTCTTGAAAACTATCATTTTTCTAACCAATTAAGGATTCATTCCATTCCGCATCCCTGAAATTGTGGCCACCAGCAATTAGCTTACAAGACTACAAGAGGCATAAGTAGATATTCAAATTCCAGGAATTTTTAGGTCAGTCAATTAAAACTTTAGAACTTGAATTAAAACTTTCAAAAACAAATTATTAGATTTTTTTTTTCTTTTAGAAATAGCTTTTCTACCAAATAAGATAGTCTGCGAATCACAGAAGAAAAGAGACTAAAATATTGTAATGCATTATATGCATAAGAACAATATACTTGGTCTAACGAGAAAACAATAAATTAATACAACTCTGAAATCTAATCCCAGGACAGACATCATTTGCATTGGTGGGTTTACCAAGTCCCTTAGTCTCTTAAACCTCACTCAGTTACACTGCAAAACAACAAATCAAAAAACTGTTTCAAAATACATCCATAAAACCCAGAACAAACTCTGAACTCTCACAGTCTTCCTGTGTGTAGAACTAGAGATGACAAAAGTCAGAAATTTTGAGAGTCAGTTGATGTTTATGACCCATGTTAATGTGTCACTGAAGTAACACCGATGCTCATTTTACACAGCACAACTGTAGCAAGATTACAAAATACTAACGTCAAACATCACATAAAGTATGAATAATCTTCATTGCCACAAATTTTTAAAATGCATCATATTTCTTTCCCACATATGTCCTTGTAGCCTCATAAAACAAATCATTTCATTATACGATTATGGATTCGTGTATATATATCACAAAATGTTAGCTACTGCAAAAAGTAAGAAAATAGATTTTGACATTGGAGAATTATTTTTCTACTCTCCTGTGCCTCTGGATCTAAAGGCAGAGCTACTCGGCTGTTTAATCTGGCCTGAGTCCAGGGCTGCACACCATGGTGAGAGATGCCAAGAACAATGATGCCACATGAAACAGAAGTTATCTTCTACAAACTCAAAATGATCACAGGGCAATTTGTATTTTAACTGATATAAAGAACAATCTCATTTAATTTTCTTGTCTGGTCAGGAGTGATTTTTGTTTGGGCAACTGAATTTTGTTCTTATTAATAAGATGTATGAGATGCTGTGATCACTTCACTACACAGCATTTGACAACCCTTCTATACCATGTCCGCTGAAACCCATGGTCCTACCTTCCCTGAGCGTGTCTTTCAGTCCTACGCTAGAGCATCACAAAGTGCAGTGAATAGCCATTAAATACATTTTTTCCTTACACAGACAAGCTCTGAAGGGTTGAACTCTAAACGTACATGAAAAAGAAACTCTCTGTCCACTTTGCACTTTATCACTAGCTAAAATTGCCTAGGTAGGAAACACTGTGTGCTTTCTATTCTTCATTGTGAAGTAGCCCTGTACTACCAGATTTTTAATTAATCCCCAATTCAGGCTGCTATTACTGTTGATTCAGTTTGCTATTACAGACTGCTGATTCCTGCTTCACACCACAAGCCCAAGCATTCCAGATAGCCTGGTTAAATAGTTATTTCATGGTTGTTTGCCCCATGTGATATTTTCAGACTTGTTTTCTCCCTGACGCTGACAAACTACCAAACTCCCTTATTTGAATGTTAGTAACTGATTTGTAAAAATAAAGTAAAATTTCTTCTTTATATTTTCATTTGAAAGCTCTCCCGCCTGGTTGTTCAACTTACACTTTAGATTATATTCATGGAGACCTCAGATATTACGAGAAGTCAGATAATTACACTCTGCAACAACTTCTCAGTATTTTCCTACTTCTACAGTCTTACTGGATATCAAAAAATTATTCACTGAAATCAGGTAAGATCCTGCAATTACAATCAATTATCATGGGGGGGAATCCCACTCCCTGAAGTTGTTGTTTTTCCATTGTTGGTGTTTCATTGTAGGTACTTTGAAAACTATTTCTTGTGAACAAAACTACAGGGAAGTCAGTAGCAGAGAAAAGCATGAAAATACTTCATCAAATTAATGTTGTTGAAGCATAACACTGGGATATCTTTGAGTTTAGAACAGGTACATCATATAATCTCTTCAGTGGTCATATGAAAATTTAGAGTACTAGGGATGGGATACACAATTGCTGTGAGAGCTAAGCATTAAAATTAAGTTTTTTATGTAATGTATGAAAAGTAGCTTATCAACAATTTTACACTAACTCCTCAAGAAAAGAGTCCAAAGGAAGGATTTTCATTATATTGTAGAACTCAATCAACACTCAGATAAGACAGGAAGAAAGAATTAAAAAAAAAAACAAAAAACTTAGGATATGATATTTATCCTCATTACTATAATCTGGTATGTTGCAAAAAAACCCATCCCAAATCACATGGAAACAAACAACCAAAACCCATCTAAGAATAACATAAAGAATTTGTATCTCACCTGCAGTATCTATCCACTTTTTCACCTGATAATGTTTCCATTTCACTGTAATTTTGAATTGGGTAAAAGTATTAAAATGTTTGTAGTAGGTAATACAACCTACAACACTGAAGTACCTCTTGACTCATTAGGAACACGCTATAAGCAAACACTCTGACTTCTGCTCTCTGACATGCCCTTGATGAAAATGGGCTTTAAAAGCCTGACTCCAGGCACTCCCATTTCCTGCCACTGGAGGGTTTAAATAGATGACAAGATGGGGCACACCTGTCACATCAGATGAACATGGGCTACTGAATACCCATCTCTCCTTGCCCAAAGAAAGCTGATTCTTCCATGACATAGACCTATCAGTTTAAAGAAAAATTACTTGTAAGGAAGTCATTTAACAAGTACCATACGCACAGATACTTTCTCACAACCTGGTTCCTGAAACAAGATCCACATATAAAATAAGTAGGTGCTTCACGGTGCTGCAGGTGTTATGGGTTCTCAGTTTCCATGTTATGACTAGTGGTCAGATCTTCCAGCTCTCACACTCAATGAAATCATTTTCATCTGCACAAAGCGGACACGAACATAAGTGTCCTGGTGTGGTATCATTCTGTAATGCTTTGGATGGGTGAGAAACATGGGAAAGATGTAAGGCTGTAGAACGGTGGACTCATTAGAAAAATTTATAGCAGCACATCGGAATTGTCCATTTCTAGTATCATAAAAGTCCTTGCAATAAGAAAAAACAATCAGAGGAAAACTAAAGAGGGGTATTATCATTTAGTGGATGATTGTATACAACTTTCTTGAGACAATAAAATACAAAAGCAACTAAAATGGAAGGGAATTATTTGTTGGTGTACTGTATGTTTAGTCTGTTATGGTGTTGAATGTAGCAAAACAGTGGAAAACGTGACACTTGGAGGAGCAGGTAAAATGAGATTCAGGAAGACACTGGAAATAAAAAATGAGCATCAGAAGACATCAGAGCAGATCACCTTCCAGCCTGCACCATGTTTTACAACCATGCATTCCACTGGTGCTGTCTTCTGAGCCTTCTGATGGTCCCCATGGCCATGCCCGCACAGGGCGTCGCAGACCCCATTCCTCTCTGCAAGGATGTGGGAACCACTCAGCCGAGTGCTATAAAAGGAACACCACCACCTCTTGATGTGTGAGCGCCGGGATTTATGTGAGGAGCAAACACCAGCAAGAGAACGCAGCTGGTCCAGGCATTACACAGCTTTTCATCCCTGAACGCTTTGAGGCCTCCAGAAAGACACTCTGGGAGGTTGCAGAGCACCGTGCAGGTGGAAAGGGACCTCTTGTAGCACTTAAAAATGTTTCTCAGCCTCAGGGCTGCATATTACAATCAAGTTTCACTCGCTCACACATTACCTCTTTCCCTTTGTACAGAACCGCTTTGCAGGTTCACCTCCCCTGTCTTTAAGGTTCAAGGCAAATGCACAAGCCCTCCCCAAAGCCATGGGAAATGCTCTCAGTTTTGCAAAGCTTTTCTGTACCATGTTAATGAAAAGTCACTAACGGTTCTAATGGAAAGAAAATACCTTAAACAGATCCTCACCAAGAAATACAGAAGGGGGGGAAAAAGACCCCGTTAAGTGTGAAGTTTGACCAGCGTTAGTGAAACAAAAGACCACAGCACAAAAGTTCAAATACCAGATAACTTTGTCACCGTCAGATTGCCAGGAAGAGTTAAAATTCAGGTTTCCTGTCTGGAGAAAGTATTACAGGAATATATTCTGAACTTCGCACAGTTCATTTTGGTTACAAATTAAATAGATCATAAGATTTATTGAGATGCCCCATGTTTAATAAAATACTCATAACAGTTTGTGATATTTCACAGGATAAAAACCAGCATTGTTAATGGTATTTGTACAGCAGGTCTCAGAATAACAAATGGCTCGCTCAATAACGAACTGACAAGAAGTTACTTCAGGTTATAAAAATGTGTTAGATAAGAGTCAAAATGACAAAACTTGAAAGATCAGAAGTTCTAGGGCAGACAACATTTGAATCCAAAACCACGTTACCCCAATCCAAGCATCATTTAAACTCTGAAAACACTTGAAACAGGGAGATGGAAATTTCCACATAAATTATTTTCTAAGCCAAATCCACAACAGGACAGTGGAGGCAACAGTTCTTTTATTTCCTGTACAGCCCAAGACATCCCAATCTTATCATGTTATTCAAATCTAATAAAAGATTAATATCTTTTTAGAATAAAATAATATAAAAGTATCTGAAGATAAACACATAGCGATTATTCATCCTGGCTATGCCCCTCAAAGAACACGTGAACAGAGAGCATTCAATACTTTTCAAAAAGTACATTCTGTTGAAAATATTAACAAGTGAGGACTCTCTGAGTATATTTGACTTCCAAACAAATTGCCTTCTTTTTTGGATTTGCTGAGAAGGCAGACACTCTCAGTGAGGTCAATGAGACTTACTGATTGCACAGTGTTATGGAAAATTAGGCTACTTATTTGGGAACTAAATATGGGTTTTAAGAGCATTCAATGAAGTCACACTTTTGAGCATTTTGGAGCTGGCCTACATTTTTGAAGAAAAGTTTGAGACATTGAGCCACAACTTTTTGGAATAGCAAAATGTTTATTATGTCCTTTGTAGCAATTAAAGGCAATTCATGTAATCTGAAAAAAAGAGAAAAAAGATGATTTGGGCAGTGGGGGGAGGTTGGCTACCCTTCCACTTTTCCTGTAGCAAGATATAATTTTGTAATCCATTCAACATACTTAGGGTGCCCCAAATTCTTGTCAGCTTTCAGTTATCTAGAGGACAAGGAAGTGGGTCCCCAGGATGGTATTTGTCCATTTGCCTTACCAGTGTTTGCCTCTCACCTGTATGCCAGCATAAAAAATGATAGAGATGAGACAGCTTGAAGAAGGACAGAGAAAGGGCTGTAAATAAGTACTTTCTGTGTTTTCTTCTAATTGTAAGTTTAAAGAACACTCTCTCCAAAAATCATCCACACGTATTTCATCAGGGTCAGTTTATCTCCAAAGTTTGCCTATCCAGGTCTCATCAGGAATCTGAGCTGTTGATATTGTTTAGGTCTTTGATGTTCACAACAATACTAAGCTAAACTGACTAAATAACACCAACTGTCCCCACGCCCCAAAACATTTTTTTTAAAACCCCACATAGCTAGCCATTTTAAACTAAAACAACTGCTATCGCTATCAATTTAAGTAATCACTTTCCCAGCTGACAGATGCAAAGCTCTCCCTTCAGATAATGACTTTTCCAGCTGACAAGAGTCAGGGAACAGGAAGTGTATGTGGGGATAAGTGTTTGGGAATTAGAGGACAGCCAAAGTTTGCAGCTACCTGTAATATCAGAATGAGGTTAGTGTACTTCTATGGGCACATTTTTACCTGAAATCAGCATAAATAAACATTTGAAAATATGTTTAGTACAGCAGTATGCTTTCTTACAGCACTAGGCAATTTTTAAAGTTGGGTTGGGTTTTTTTATGTTCTGAGAGCAGAATCATTACATCAGCCAGTAGCTGCAGTTTTCAACAGTGCTTTTACAGGGCAAGCAGAAATGGTACATGCTGTATTGTTTCCGTCTGCGCTTAAGCCAAACCTGCTCCCTGATTTTCAGCAGTGTTGGAAATTCAGTGCCTCCTGGCTACAAAAAAACCCCATCTTTTCAGAAACATGGTCCAAGTAGAGAACTGGCAAACCATGTGGCAAACCGTATATTCCTATGATTCACTGTCCTATGAAGTATTAAGGAGGTCACTACCAGTTTGCAAAAGGAGAAACTCAAGACTTATCCAAATCTTGGGGCTTTTTTGCACGCCCTAATTCCTCAGTAGCTTTGGATGTGGCTCAAGGGATGCAAATAATTAGCTGGTTCCTAAATTATACCTCTGCCCAGCTCTTATAGAGCATGTAGAGTTACCTTTCCAAAATTCTGGACATGCCAAAGAGGACATAATATGTGAAAAATCCTGGGAAGCCCCTGGTGACTGGAAAAAGGGGAAAATTGCCCCCATATTTTAAAAGGAGGACCCTGGGAACTATGGACCTGTCAGCCTGACCTTTGTGCCTGGGAAGAGCATAGAACAGATCCTCTCAGAAACTATGCTAAGGTGGACAGGGAGGTGATTTGAAACAGCCAGCGAGGCTTCATCTAGAGCAAGTCCTGCCTGACCAACCTAGTGGCCTGCTGTGATGGAGTGACTACATGAGTGGGCAAGGGAAGAGAGGTGGATGTCCCCTATCTGGACTTCTGCAAGGTCTTTGACTTGGTCCATCCTTCTAATTTGGAGAGATGGGGATTTGTTAGGTGGACTGTTCGGTGGATAAGAAATTGCCTGGACAGTCGCACCCAGAGCGTAGTGGTCCAATGGCTTGATGTCCGGACTGAGACTGGTGACAATTGGTGCCTCAGCGGTCCATACTGGGACCAGTGCTGTTTAATATCTTCATCAATGACATAGACAGGCTATGCTTCCATATCTGTATCAGAAAGCAGTGTACTTAATCCTGTGTAGATCAGGGAAGAAGAGGCCGTGTCTCAGTTTTCCATGGAGCTGTCAGGAGTGCAAAGCTGAAAATCTGATGGCAGTTTCATGACCCAGGCTTTTCCTGTAGACCAACATGTCAGACGGCAACTGCTAAGTTGCCCTAAAAACCCAGAATCTCCATTACACTTTAAAGTAACTCTGCTGGGTTGATCATCATAAAAAGTTATAACCCAACATGATACTTCAGCATTTACCAGGAAAGGAAAGGCTGAGGAACTCGGGCTACGAGTCTGTAAAAGTATCAACATAAGCCAGCACATATGACTGTCAAGCTGATATGAGATGAAATATTTCTATTCATGATGACAGGCTGAATTTTTTATTAGGTCTGACCAAAACAGAAACAAAATACTGGGGTTTTTTTTTTTCATCTTGTGCTCTCTATCCTGCAACATTAATATTGTAAAACAAACAAAAAAACTTTGAAAAAAAAATGCAAAGAAATAAAAAAGTATAATTCTTGAGCAGCTGTACCAGCCATCTTCATCTCAATGATACCCAAAAACTATGAGAAAAAAGTATCAAATTTCCAGTTTAACTCTTGCTACAGCCTTATTATGTCCGTTTCTATTTCTGATCTACCTATAAATCTGCTTTTTTCAAGTTAAATTTTTCACAGTCATAGTAATAATAGAATTTGGGGCTTGAACTCATTGTCTGTTTTTTCTCTTCTATTTAGAAGACGAGGTAAAAAACAGCATACAGGAGAAAACCAACACAATACAGACTATGGGATGAAAATGAGCTGAGTAAAATCATGATAAGAACTAAGGAGAAAGACTGAAATCTGATCTCTTAGAGAAGAAAAAATATATGTGAAGAAAAGAAATAGCATCCAGAAGTACCAGGGTGCATGTATTCACACTGCACGCTCCTTTTTAGTGTGACTGCCACATCTGCACACACAAAAATTAGACTTTCTTGTACTATTTTTCCTCCAGCTTTAGAGTAAGTTCATAATAACAACATGACTTTTTTATTAATTTAACTGCAAAGAGAAAGGAGAAGTGATTGTGGCAAGACATGGAGTCTCACAAATGAAGTAAAGGATTGCAAAATAGCAGCATCAGACTTCCACAGAGTCTCTCAAACATTGAAAGTCTATTCTTGCATCACACAACATTTCTTACTGAAGCATAAGGGAGGTCTCACAGCACACACTGATGCTAGGAAATGCAATCCAAAGCTCCACATATTGTTTTATTTACTTTCAGAAAATTCAAACTTCATTGGAAACCTGCTCTGGCCTCACACCCACGGCATCACACACCAGAAACTGTTACTTTCCTTTGAAACGTGCCTAGTAAACTTTAGAAGTCTATCCCTCCAAATACAGAGTACATACAAATACTTAAGGGGTTAATAAACTCTCGCAGTATACCAAAATCACAAGTTTTATACCTCAACTCTGTACAGTCAGAGCTCCTAAGAGAGGAGTAATTGCATTGTAGTAACGTTAGAGTTTGATTTAGGTTTCTCCATCGGCAGAATGAAGTGCGTCTTACTTCTCAGGTGTGAGACTTGGCCGTGCTGCCTTTTGCAATATATTATCCCAACACTGTCAGAAAATGCTCAGCAGTGCCAATTCTTGCTAAACTGGGTGTGTTATAAATCCAGTGTAAGCAGGGACTTTCTTATGCCAGCAATGCTTCTCAACCTTTACCTTATTACCACACTTCTTGGCTGCTCCGAGATAAAAATCTTTTAAGCTTTTTTTACTGCTTGTGTGTGAAATCTCAGATAACGTAGCCAAATGCAGGGAAAGTTCAGGGCTGTTTTACGACTCCGTTTTATCAAAAATTGTGATCTACAAAGCCTGAACACACAAATTCATCGCTGTTGGATGAGGTCAGTGAAACCACACCCATTCCCTCGACAGACCTTCCTTTTTCTTTACTAGACAACTTTACGTGGGCTACAGAAATATGCCCTGTCGGACAAGAAACACTTGCCCTCAGATTGAACGCGATGCCAAGTAAATCAGGAGTTTTCTACGTCGGATTTCAGCGCCATGTGTGCTTAAGACACATTATCTGTGAGTTTTGGAGGTGAAGTCCCTCCGTAATGAAATTCAGCTGAGCAGGAACTAGCCTGGAAACACCAGCAGGAACACCGAGGGCTAATGACAAGACATGTTTGGCACAGAGGGATGCATGAAACAAAATAACCACAGTGAAGATTTCCAGAGAAAAACGTGAACGATCTTGTGAGAGGGAGAAGTGTGTGACATGGGGAACAGGGAGGAATGGCAAACACATGTCAAGCAGCACACTTTATTTACCTTTCATTAGCGTGTCTTCCTAGGAGAAGGTTAAATACTTCAGGAGAGGGATGGGATTTTTCTTATGTTAACTAATCCAGACAAAAGTGAATGGAGATTTGCTTTCTTCAGCATTCATTGATATTAATTGCTTTATTGAACCAGCTGTGGGAACACGGATTTCCCAATGCCAGCATAAAGGATCATTATTTATAAGCTAACTGATCCCACAAATTCTACACTTAGCTCAACATTTCCGTTGGAAACACTGAAAGAATCTTTTAAAAAATCATTATATTTCATCCTTTAAACTAAGGCACACCAGCTAAATGATACAGGTTTTCCAGGAAATAGACAAATAAGTTTTTAAGTCTCACATAACAGACCCCAAATCAGCTCTGAAATGTTGCGTATTATTACATTTTTCCTCCCTTTATTTTTCATTCTTTCCCTTTTCCCCTGACTTACAGGTGTCCTTAGTTACAGCCATCAGTAAAAACAAAACACATATGCAGACTATAAATCTGTATTTGTGTACTAATTCATAAGAGTAAAATATCTGTAGTTGCTCCTTCCAATTTCCTTTCCCTATTCGATTCATAATTGTGCTGCAGTATACTGGGCTTAGGTTTTCAGGAACTCGATTTTGTCCCAGAAGGTTGGTCAGCTGGAGAGACCTGCAAGTGTGGGTTCTGGCTTCAAGTACATATATTTAGCAGGAGAGACTCCCAAGCACAGTAAAAGCAACTAAATAAACGCGGGAACCTTTAATCAAAGCACTAAGTTGTCACTGCAGCCCTTTGGAGATAGATGTGGATGACTCAGTTCATCAGCGCTCATGCAAAAATACATTGCAACAGTTGGTGACATCAAATTATATTTCATAGTACCAAGGAGTTAATAAATTTCAAGGAGAGATCAAGAATGAATGTTAAGTTCTTTAATATATCCTAACAATGCTTATGGCGTTGCTGCAGTTCAGCTCAACTTTGCTGTTCAAAGATCAATTTAGGGGCTTTATGTGCTGTTTTAAATCATAGCTGAGCTAAACATGGTATGTAAATTGCAAAGTGATAAATGTTTGTTTTTCTTATTTTCTTTCCTCTTTATATCACAGTCAAAGTCCTTCACCAGACCCCCCCAAAAAAGTAATCATTTTGGGCATACTTTAGGTGCCAAATATAAGAAGCTACAAAGGAAGAACTAGGATTTACTTTACAGTTGTAATCATTCAGTCCACACAGAGTTAAAAAAAGCACTTTTAGCAGCCTGAAAAGAAGCACCTTATCCTTGGAGAAGACACACTCAATTAGAAAGTTCACATTATTTCCCAGACTTAGGTTGAGGCAGATCCACAGGTGTAAAATCTTTCTGGCCAGGGCTAGCGAAGCTCCAGGATATTGAACTGTGTTTGAGGATCCTTGGCCAGGTGAGACACTCCAGGTTCACCTTATTAATGCAAAAAGTAAAGATAGATATTTGACGTGAATAATGTTCAAGATTGGTATAGCAAAAAGTGCCCTGTGATTGTACTGATAGCCAAAACCTGGTCATGATAAACCTTGTGTTAAACTGATGCTATTGATTGCTGCTCCAAAGCACTTCCAGCAGAAGAAAGCAAGCAGCGTGTGAAGACAAATGTGCCCGTTCTTAACAAAAGCATCCGTTACATTTCTAGTTAAGTAACCAGTTGTAAGGATGGGATTTCCAAACTTTTCAGTACTAAGGACATCAAAGAAGCATCTCCAGAAGACAGGCCTTGTCTACACATGACAACTAGGACTTCACATATCATGACACATGATGACCAGGAATTGAGGGAAAAAAAAGAGTTTGGATGGCTTTGATAGAGAAAAGCATCCAATAACTACAAGGCAAAATACACAGAAACTACCAGCAAGAATAAAACAAACAGAAAGTTTATTGTCAAAAAAGCCCAAGCCCAAGTTTAGAAAGCCAGCCAATCATGTCTAATGATTACTAGGGAGAGGACTTATAAAGAGAAATGGAAATATTACATTAGAAGGTGATAAGTGCTAAATAAACATAAAAAGCTATAATAAAGGGCGTTTGCTTATCCAATATACAAGAAGACAAAAAATAAGGTATGGTTCTAAAATTCCACACAAAGTAGAGCTCTCATCTCTCTCATTTTACTACAATACAAGAATATTTCTTAGAAATCCAAAATGTGAAACAAAATTTCAAGTTTTTCATCAGGATATTAAATGGCAGACCAGTATCAGACAGGAAAAGAAGCATTTAGGAGCCTCCTCTGTTTTTTTCCAAGAAAGCATTTTTTAATCCTTCCCTGTGTTCCCATAGCTGTTTCTTTTCACAGAGTATTTCAAGGCTTCAGAAGCTCTTAAACTGAAGATTTAATGATGATATGTAGCCTATATATACATGGCTAAGCTTAATAGTAGCTTTGTATGTACATATGCATGTGTGCACATACACCCTGTAAACTTGGAGAACGACCCATGGCTTACTTAGGTGGAACTGATCACACTTTGTGTTCAGTTGAAGCATTCAAAGGAAGCCTAAAAAGAATCTTTACATCTCTTATTTGAATCAGGCTGGCATGGAAAATCACGTTCATATTGTACTCATTTGTGGTCTGCTTCTCCGGAATTTTAACAGATGACAATTCAAAGATAAATTTGCTTTAAAAATAAATGATGAAAAATAACTGGCTTTTCAGCTCTTATTTCATAATCTCAAAAGTATGTTCAGATTTATATAATTAAAGTAGAAAATAGAAGTCTAAAATAGAAATCTGGTTTTGCATTGCAGCAGCCGGCATTAATAGGATTCTTCTTCCAATTCCTTTATTTTCTGCTGCAGCACCACGCTCCTTACCCGGATAGGTCACCATGACTGGGGGAAACACGAGGCTCTGACCTGCTTGGGCTGTGGTCAATGCCATGGCACGGGAGCTCCAGGCTCTTCAACTTCTGAACTGAGAAGATAGTGGGAAACCCATTAAACATACACATACTTACAAATAGGCAGATGCTTTACTGAGCCAGAGCCTACAGTTGGGACACTTTGGACAATTTTTTCAGCTATGTGTGACTTCTAAGGGTGGCTTTCAGTGCTCATTCCCTTCTTTAATTTAGATGAAAAAATAAGACTTATTTTCTTTCTGTCATAAAGCAATAGTTCAGAAGGTGAGTAAATCAGAAATAGTACAAACAGACAAAACAGCTCAAATAGGATCCTGCTGAGAGAGGTGGAGGGCCTAAGGTCTGACTGCAACTCTTACATCATCTGTACCTCTGGAGGACAGCAAATTGCCTTGCTGGATGTGGAGCTGAACAGTAATTCTAACAAACTTATGAAGGCTCCACTAATTTTCTCTAAACTAAGGGTGGCCAAACCCATTTCAATAGTGTCAATATTCTTCCTAACCCAAGATCAAACTTATTTTATAGCCTGCTTAATGCCGACTATGCCTCGATTTCAAATATGCCTTACATGTCTCTTCCTAAAGACCTTCAGAAAAGCTGGCAGTACCGTAGGTGAGTTCCCTCTATCGTTTCTATCCATCACTACAAACATCAGGCTTCACACATGCCCCAAGAAATTAAGAAGACATCAAATAAATGAGAAAGAGAAAGAGGAGGGAGGGGGAGAGAGAGAAGAGAGAACCAGCAGTGGTTTAATTTGCAGAATTAAAAAATCTGTGGCCATGTAACACCATGCTGCTTGTTGCTCCTCTGAACAGCATTAATACAATGAAGCTAACATCTGAAAGAAAAAGACGACGTAGCTAGCAGCACCCTCATAACAATTCAAACAGGGAATCACTTAAAGAAGCAATGCAAAAATACAGGGTCAAATTTCACCCCTTCATCTTTGATATGCATCAGCTCAACTCCAAAACTATTCATTTGGCCTCTTCGCTTTCGCCAGCTCTGAGTTGTTTGGGTGAAAATTTGGTATGAATTTGGAAAAATCAAATGCTTGTGCTAATAGAGATGTGGATACAAGAATAACAATTTGATATGCAACCCCTCAAAAACATTAAAAACAAATAAAATATTCAAAGCAATCAAATAGAGAAATGCTTTTATCTCTACCAAATTAAATTTTCAAGCTTCCAAGTCAATTCAGCAAAAATTTCAGGATCAGCATAAATCCTGTGTGCCAGCCACCCCTTTCTACCTATTGTATGCCCATTTTCCAGCTTTTCCTTCTCAGCCTTGCACCTCTCCTTCCGTATTAACCATCCAGCTATGGCACTCCCCAGATGATGTCCATCCACTCCCTTCCACTTCTACGCTCATCCATATTTATATCGTGTCCTGTCCAAGGTCGTCTTCTTCCATTTTTCAATTTTATCACCACCAGTGAAATCTGAATATAAGAAATCACCTTTCTGAAGAACGGCTTCAAGGACAAACACGTGTTCATTCATTGGCATGTATCTTGAAATGATAGAGACCTGCACATACATCTCCTGTGATTGACTGGATGATCTATGGATGTAAGTGACCACTTGTTCCTTGTTGTGCTCAATAGTTGTGTCTATTTCTTCCACCAGATGATTTCAATCAGGATCCGTGGCTTCGTGTGTGTTTTTATAGGTTTTACCACAATAGGATTCTGACACAAATTATAGTCCTGGGATCATCATCAATTTTGCTAATAAGAACAATAATATAGCAAAACAATTGTTTGCAGTGGGCTAATCTCTTAAGCTCTAATAGCCTGGATTTATTATGGAGTAACTCATCTCTTGTGTATGAGAAGGAGGGCAAAGTTTTCAGGACACTGAAGGAAAAAGCTGAAATGGAAAACTCCTCAACATGTGCATCTAACACCAAGCAGAGATGGACTTCCAGGAACAGGATTAGAATTCAAAAAATCCTGTCAAATTGGAGAAATGATCTAAATAAGTAGCATTTAATTTGAGAAAAATGCAAAGGTTATGCTTGGTCAGGAATAACCAGGACATTAAACATAGAACGGGGGGACATTTGCTTAAGACGGTAGTTCTGCACGACAGTTACACAACTCAGAATCTGGAATAGTATGATGCTGTGGAAAAAAGATACATAACATCTCAAGGTGCTTACACATGTACACAACTGTAAAAAATGCAAAATAACCTGCTGCACTTCTTGGCCTTGATAGTACTTGGCCCAGCTGTGGTACTATACACAGTTGTGAAATACCAAGGTCAAGAAAGATGCGGAAAAACTGGAGAGAGTCTAAATGAGAAGAGTAATAATGAAAAACATCTAGGAAAATAGAATTTGGAGGGAAAAAAAGAAGTGGCTAAGGAATCAGGATTGTTTGTTCTGTCGAAAAAGAGACTGAGGTTAAAATACCTCATAAAAATATGTGCCATATGAGACAAAAGCAAAGGAAATGAATTGTTATCCCTGACGATTGTGGACAGGCAAAACCAGCAGTCTATTGAAATTGCAGCAAAGGGAATTTTGGTGGAGATACTGTGAAAAAATCTCACGGATGTGTTACTAAAATAAGGTAATACTCACTGCTAATAGACATCTCTGAACTGGACCTTCAGATGAGGCTTATTTAGTAAACCACAAGTCAGATAATGCGCAACGGACTCTCCAGTAGGAAAAAGAAAAAAAACCAAAACAACATAAAGCAACAACAAAAAAACTACGGTTATTTTCTTTGGTGAAACTTCAGAGAAAAAAGAAGTATTTGGTTGTATCTGAAAAAAACTTTGAAAATGAGAAACATTTTTGCACAATTTCATTAGGATTTACATGCTTTAATGTGAGATAGACTTAAAATCTATTTTTAACCAAAGAATCTTATTAAAGTAAGAAGATTGCCTGGTTTACTACTTGTAGTTGTTTCAAGCAGTGGTGGCTGATGATGCTCTTTATAAACAATAGGGAATAAATTTAAACAAGCTAAAAGATGTTTAATGTAAAAAAAACGTAGCTTGAGAAAAAATATGTTGTTGTGGATTGCATATTTTACATGCAATTTATGCTGCAGTTTCTCTTCATTAACCACATCTCGCAGATTTTTCAAAGCACCAGCATGAATATTATTAACATGTGTTAAAAATGTGTTTAAAATAATGTATAAAGCTTTGTGTTTAAAGCAAAAGTTTAGGTATAATGAACAAGGGTGTCTGTATTTTACATATTGGTTTGAACGCGTCTTGATATATAAACCAGGCTACAAGTGCACAGACACAGGCACTTATATATTGCTTTAGAGTTCGTGTTTTAATTAAACTGAACTAGACCTTAACAAGAACATCCAATTCATAATTCTCTCATTCCCTTCTATAGATTCTTATTAGCTGAAGCAGATATAATCCATTCTGAGATGTGACATGTAGAAATTGTTAGCATTTCCTTTTGTTATATTTCTTTCCTTACCATTGGTTTCCTTTTACTACAGGAATCTGAGGGAAAGTCTTGCACCCTTCAGTTTTTCTCTCCAGTACTTCCCCCTTTGTATCCACCTTCCCAAATTGCTTTTGGTATCACGGTCTTCATAGAAATTATCAATAATGGAAGACACAGGACCTGAAAATGGCAAGCATTAAAAAACTTGTAGCCTGAGCAATTTACAATACCCAATATGATTGCATGCATCTAATGCCAGTAACATCTCCACTTCAGTGTATCTTTTCAGTTACAAGTCTTAAACACAACACCCTTTTTGTCAAAGAAAGTCAACAACAAAAAAAAAAAAACAACACCAAAAAATTAAAAATGCATAATCAGACTCCAGTATGATATTCTGAAGTAGCATCTTTTTGACATTTTAGGCATGAGTCTTTGAAAGAAACTCAGCATTGATTAAATTTACTCCCTCTGATGTAAATGGGAGTATTATTAGGTCAACGGAGTGCTTTCACAGATCCTATCCTACTGTCTAATGTCAAGGACTAGCATGAACTCTTCATAAGTACCATGCTGGGATTTGGTTTATACTGTATTTCTCAGAGAAAGTAAAAAGTGTCTGTGGATATTTTCTACCTTTCAGGGAAGAAAAAACAAGGTGCTTTTTTCTTTTTCTTTTTTTTTTTATTTTTCATCTTAATGGAAACAATACCAAGATGCATTACTCTGAAAAGCTTTCAGAGTGCCTGGATGTAAATTCTCATACACTTCAGGTACTGGAATCAAGCTACATGACAAATCTTAATGCTTCTTTTGAAGATACCTGTGTGGCTATACTATGTCTAGTTAGGATAACATTAGCCAAATGGAAGTTTTATAGTGAGAAGTTCCTACTGATGACACGCAGTGATATATTACTTAAGCTTTATATATATATAAAAAAAAATAGAAAGTAGAAGTTAGCACAAGCAAGGAACAGAAATAATTTTATAAATGTATCATAATCAAACCATATATTCTCTCATTGCTGTGAGGATGCCAGAGCCCTGGATGAGGCTGTGGAGTCTCCTTCTCTGGAGAGATTCCAAACCCACTTGGATACAATCCTGGGCAACCTGCTCTGGGGGACAAAATGATCTCCAAAGGCCCCTTCCAAACCTCACCATCCTGTGATTCTATGATGTGCTTTGGTTAGCTTAAAAAGGAGAATATGAGAGTCACAATACAGCTGCAGGGCGTGACCTGAAGACCATAATAGGAGCGGGACTAAAGCATCCATTAAGAAAAACAACAACATTTCAGAATCAAAATATTTATGTTCTGAGGCAAAATGGGTTTGGTATCAGGTTTTTCCTTAAAACTCTACATTTTCTTCAGCAGGAAAAAAAAAAAAGAAAAAAAAAGAAAGAAGAAGAAGAAAAAAAAAGAATTATAACCAGTTGAAATTTTGGCCTTAATATTGAAACTTGACACCACTTATTTCAGTTTGAATAATGGTTTGTTTATTGTCCCAGGAAAAGAAAGAAGATTTCCTGCACTTCAAAACTAATGGCTGTGTATCTCTGTTAACCAGGCAAGCAGGGGCCAAGGGTTGGGATTAATATAATACCATCTGTCCAGTCTCCCTTCACCCTTTACCTAATAAATGGACTCTTTTTTTGTAACATGCCATACAAGAGCACAGTCCACAAATATTGCTCCAAGCCTAAATAACTATTAAAAAAAAAGTGCAGCAAAACAAACTCAAGGAGGGTTCCTATGAAACAAGGGAGAGCACTGTCCTAAATGTTAAGTCTTTGCAGGAGAAAGGGGGAGAAGGATTGCTTCTGTTTATTTTATCATCTTGACCTTAACTGCCTGTGTCTATTTTACAAGTTGTTTCCTACATGTTCAGCTGGTTGGATTTCCCTTTTGCAATAAGAAAGTTTGCAAGTTTAGAAACATTCTGCCTTGGGGAGTGAGGCCCATCAGTGTCTTTGTCAACCACCAGAAAGGGATGGCCTGCTTTGAAACCAGGGCTTTCAGAAGCTTGGCACATAAAAGTTTGTTTTCTTAAAAATATTGATAATCCCACGTTGATAAAAAGTCAATCAGTAAGTAACTTCGAAGCAGTGCTGGCATCGGGCACGTGCCTAACTGGAAGCACCAGTTTAAATCAGCTAGAACTTTTTAAATTAGCACTGGAAGTGCTCCTAGAAAGCCAGGCTGGGGCGCCAAATTGGGGTATCCAAAGGGTTCAGGGGAATCGACACCTGGATTCAATTCTGAATCCAAAATTTGGACATCTCTGCTGTGCAACCAATTACAGTACATCCATAACCAGATCCGGCTATCTGGGAGGAAGAAGAGGAAAAAAAAAAAACCAAACCAAAACAACACCCCCAAAGACACTGTAGTGGTAGTTCTAAATGAGTTTCAAAGCAGCCTAGCCCAGAGCCAGGCTGTAAAACATCCTCTGCTTCTCCTCACGCAGCGAACCCTGCTTCATCCCAAGTAAATCACAGAGCAGAATTAAAGTCCAGTCCAAATTAAAACACCACAGATGAATGATAGCCCCCAGGCTTGTGCAGCTAGCTGATTTTCCATAGGAACTCAAGCTCAGCTTCATCCCACCCTACTTCAGATGTTTAACAGTGTTACCTATCTAAGATGCCTACAAGGCTTCGACTTCCCTGTTGTGGGCTGGAAAAGGACACTGCTAATAGGTGTCTGGTCATGGGTGGATTCCAGGGGCTGTATCTTACTCAGTTTATAATTAAGCAAGGCAAGGTCTGTTTCCTGTCTCTGAGGCCATGGGACATGGTATGGATCACATCTCTAGAGCTGCCTGGCCTCCCTGAGAGCAGCATGGTGTCTATGTAGTGGAAGAAACCCTGTACCTGGCCAAAGCTGTGCCAGGGATTGTGTTAACAGTGCAGGGGATGGGTGACTGTGTGCCAAGCCTGCACCTGGAGAATTGGGATGGGTAACATAGGCCTGGGCTGAGCTGGGGTGTCTCTCTTCAGAAGGGCGACAGAGGGAAACCACGCTCTGAATTTGGATGATTTCTGTGATATGTTGATGTGTCATCCAAAAGCCCATGGAATTAAGCAAAAAGACTCTAATAATGTTTATAGGGAGGATTATTACTTTATTATTTCCTCAAGCCTGTGTTAGCTCCAGTAATACCCTGGCATAGTGTAAATCCATTAACAATGCTGTCTGTTCTGCTATGTATTGCCCTGGTAGCATGGCAGTCTGGTCTGAAACAACCAGACTGCGTTGCTTAAACCAGGATCCTTCTGAGGCTTCCCCCATGACATAGCTCCAGCCTTAAGTATGAAGTGAGGAGTAGAAATGAAAGGATATTTATTATAAAACAAGAGCACTTGTTAGTACCAGCTCGGACATGTGACATTATTTGGAGAAGTGACAAGTTTCTTTACACCACGATTTCAGTGCTACGCATTGGAGTTGCCTGCTGCCCGTCGCACTGCCCACCCTTCTGCTTACTCCCAAATCATTCACAGAAATGATCCACGTCTCCCCAGTTGTTGGGGTTCTTTTTTAATATCCAAATACATTTCACTGCCAAAACGGAGATGTAACCAATGTTCACACCAAGTCGTAAGCACAGCGGATCACTTTATCTCACCTTGTTCAAGCGTCTCGGATGTCTTTGTTTCTGGGCTGTGATGTGATTTATAATAGCTGTACATTTCTGCCCTTTAGATCAGGGCATGTTAACCAAGAAGATGATAACGGCTAAAAATAGTTACTTTTCTCTCATCTACCAGGAAGCAATCATGTCTATGAGGTCTATATGCAAGCCCAAATTCTTGAACTAAAAGTTAAGGCAGCTTTTCCCTGGGGAAAAGCTAACTTCATTTATAAAACATATTTGATTTCCTTTTTCTAATCTCTCCATAGCCTTTTTACACTGCTGCGTGCTTTAATTTTGCTTTCAGTCAGAAGTTTAAAAACTTTAGCTTCTAATAACTGGAAAAAAATGGTTATTTAAAGATAACTGCAACTTGCTTAACATGCCAGACTATCATATGCTCACTGCTTTGAAGCTGCAAATTAATGACGAGCAGGAACAGTGACTATCTTTCAGAGGAAACTGACCTCTTTCTAATGGCTCATCGCTAATGTCATCTGTCTGCTGCATCTCATTATGTGAATTTCACGGAGTAAGAAAGTATCTTAAGGCTGTGCACAAATAAAAAGGACCTTCTAGTATTGAGCACTTTGAAAATTTTTGATCTCTCAAAATACCTTCCTTAGATACTGGTTTCCCCTTTTGTGCATGGCACGCTGCTTATGTCATCTATTCTCTGTGACTAATTATGTTAATTTTGTGCCATAAAAGTAACTGAAGGCTGTTAAGGAATAAAAGCTTTTGAGTGGCCTTATTTCATAAACACCCCTTTTGAACAAGGCGCATTTAGTCATATTTGCAGTAACAGAAAGAGTCTTGTGCTAAAAATACAACAAAGGCTCTTGAATATGGCCATTTATTCCTACTTTATTAGGTAATTTATGAAAAGTATGAAGGGAAGCCTTTTTGTTACTATAATTTGCATAAAGCTGGTGCCCCATTAATGAGATAACTTCCTGCCTTTTGTGTACCACCAGCTGGAAATAGAAATATAGGAACTTTTCTGTCTCCCAATTACTTAACCTGCTGAGTTCAGAGTTGGAGAGTAAACAGGATTCATATCAGTCAAAGAAGTTGATTTCTGCTGCTCTATCTAAAATATTTTTATTTAATTAAGGAGCCAGTGAAGTGAAACATTAAAAATATACTAAATGTCCATCAGCTACACAAGACCAAGCCTTTAGACCTGGGCTTCAATTTCGCACCTGTCTTTTTGAGCTGTCAGTCAAAATTAGTTGTGGTACAGACTGTACCCATCATGAATCAAGGCAGACATCTAAGCCCGACATTTTGAAGGTGTCTGGGTGCCAAAGGATGCAGATGGGTTCTAGACATTGTTTTTGAAATCACCTAGAAACTCAATTGGCATCCAGTGCCCAGACACTTTCTAAAATCCCATTAATTGCCTCCCTGGTGCCAAATACTTTAGAAATTCTGATCTGGATAGAAAATTCCCTGCTCCAGAAGGAACAACTGAGCATTTCTCAGTGACAAGAAAATTCCCCATCTATAACCTTGACCTGTATACCAAAAGTTCAATCTGCCTTCAGATTGGCTTACATGGTGCAATGGTACACAGTACTCTGCTTAGAAACAGAGGTATTCACATCAGTGGGGCTTTTTTCCAATCAGTTTTCCACTTTAACAGAGGCATTTTGATGGCTGAATTAAACGTACTATTTTCAGTTGTGGCATCTGAGAATCAGTTATACATAAGGTGATGACTTAGCCATAAAATCAATGGACTAAGCTCCTTATTTAGATATTTTTACACTGTTTGCTATTTCCAAATTTTTTTTTGTGTGACTTAATTACAATTAAGGTAATGACAACTCCTTAACAGTGTTCTGAGGCGTATGCAGGTTACAAAAAAAATTGTTATGGATACGTTAAGACTTTACATTTCAGTTGCATGGAGTTCACGTAGCTTGAGGTCAGTTTGTTGGAGCATTAAAGATTGCTCAGTGGTCGAATTGCTTGATTAGCTATACCCACCTAATCTGTTAACTCTGAATAAAAGGCGTCCTTTGCTGTGGAACAGAGCATGTGACAGGTTTGTACTCACCATATCCATCTGCCACTCTTGGGTTATACTTTGGGGGTTCCCTGCGTTCCCATCATGGAAAAGCTGGTCTCATTCACCTCTAAAGGAGGAAAAGGCAGTAAAAATCACCTTTCAGACAATAAAATGGATTCAATCCCTGTTTAAAGAGTCCTTACACACTACCCTGTATATCTAAACAAATCACTACAATTGCACGTATCACCTCATCCAGTTAAAATATGGATATATTTAGAATAGCTGCACTATAGTCGCCACTGGCATTTTAACTATGAGCTAAACCACGACTGCTGACAGGCTAAAGGTTGTCACAGTCAAGGTCCTAATTACTCTACAAATTGCAGCTAGATGATAAGATCCATCTCCTCTTGCTTGAGGCACTGGGTTGGGGAGTGAAGTCTCCACATGCTCCTTTCAGGGGCAGCGGAGACACGCGGACAGCTCTAGATTGGGATTCACAACTCGTATGGGCTGATTCGTTCCCAATTTAGATGTTTTGAGTACATGTTTAGGAGGTATGAGTTGAGTTTCAGACTATTTTCAGCCCAGCTTGCACTTAAAGTAACAGTTCAAACTGCATCTGAAGGGGTGTCTGTATTTGAATTTGAATCCTCAAATAGTACACAATCACCTAGTTTGCTGCACGTTGCAGTACAGTTGCTGTGTTTCTACCTGTGGCAACCAAAGAGGACCACAATTTTTCCCAGTCTGCACACACCTTTCTGCCAGATTTTTCCCTGGCACATCAGTGACATTGAATATTTTATGCAGCACAATTCAGCGCTAGAATGGGCTACACTTTACAAAAAAGACTGCATGAAGAAAAATGTGTTTCAAGGACCTGGTGAAGTCTTGGGAGGAGGAGAAGAAGAGAACTAATTCTCAGTATATGGTGTTTGCTGGACCAAATGTGTTTGTGGTACAGCAACTTAGTCTGGAAGCACTTGGAGAAGTCAATAATGTTGCTTCTCTCTCCTAGGTGTGAAATATTCACAAGCAAAGCCCCTCTCTGCTATGCTGCAGAGGAACCTATGGCACCAATCGCATGTCTCAGGGGAAGGTATTCCATGGAGACAGCTGGCCAGGAAAGCAGGGTACAGCAGCTCTCTAAAATATCCGTATCACCTAGAAGAAGTGACTGGTCCCCAACCACCTGGACACAATAATTCATATTGTAGGGTTACAGAAGCATGTTGGAAACACCACCCTTCTGCTGTTTCCTGCTTGAAAAGCAGAAATGGAGGTGGAAGCATCTCACATGCAGTGCTGGAGCATCAGGTTATATTCTAGACTGACTGTCAGGCATATTCACATAAAAAACATTCTTACTTCTGAGATTGAATAAATAAACCTTGTTAATTCAAAGCTTTCCTCCCCTCCCACACTCACACAACAAGATTTATTTATTTATTTATTAATTCTTTTCCCTAGTCTTTTGGACTCCCTCAGAAGGCAATTTCCCTTTCATATTTCTCTTTACGTTGGTCTGAGTCCCTGCAATGGGGTGGTCCAGCCTCCCAGGGCAGGAGGCTCTGCCACATCCCTCCTGAAGGAGCGGGAAGCCTGGGAGATGCCCCCTGATGTCCTGCTCCTGAGATCACAGCCTTTTTGTGCACCAATTGTACTTAAGTCAGACTCCTGCACTCTTCAGGTTGGCTGCCCTTTCCGGCCAGAGAGGAAAAGTTCAGGGAAGGTGATGTAAGGGTATGCAGGGTGCCTTTGCTCCTCCTCCTCCTCCTCCTCACTGCTGCCCATAGGTTGCAAACCTCAGCCAAGCACTTACCTGGGAGGCATCATTGCCCATGGCTGGCCAAGACTGGTGCCAGCTTTCCAGAGCTTTCCCCTGCTATGTTGCAATGAAAGGTCAGCTGCTGTGGAGAGAAAGAAGACGAAATGCATCTTTATCTGCAGGAATGAAGAAATACGCCTAGAAAGACTTCGGGTGCTCCGTGTTTAAGACTCAGTGGGATATGAGTCTATATAAAACTTGAAATAAAAGAAGCCCATTGACCTATTTAATGGGACTAGTCATTAAAGCCATGAGAGCTAAGGAAAAAAACAGCCTAATGAGGAATTAAAAAAAAATTAAAACAAGAATAAAAAAAACCCGAACCCTTCTCCACGACCACTAGCCCAGGGCTAGCTTAATTAAAGTCAATGTAGAAATCTGCGAGAATAAAGAAATAAACAGTTAAATGTGTTATTTTTATCCCCATATTCCTATTCCTGGCTTCTCGTTCTCTGTGATTGGTTTCATTCTCAAATAAACCGACAGCCTCCTGTTTGCTTGCTGTTCTCTGCCTAATTTGGACCAACATAAAACTTTGCTAGGCAAACCCAGCAGATAAGTTGTTACCCTGAATACGAAGCTCCGATGAACATTGTTTTGTGATTCTGATAATTACGAATATTTACAGTACGCGGTTTAAGAGGGCAGCACTAATTGGACAACGGTTTCTGAACTCTCTTCTCAAAGCACTTAAATGATAAATCATTCACCAAAGACGGATAATATAAATAAAGTGATAGATCGGCTTTCCCTCTCTCTTCCTTCCTTTTGATTTACAAAACAGCTCCCAACGAGCTGTCTGTGGCCTGGGAGCTGGTATTACTGTGGTGTTGGAACATTGTTATTTCTGTTTACAATGATTTGGGAGACTAGAAGGGAAAAGTTTGAATCAACAAATATTTTCTACATTCCTACTGGTAACTCCAAGGCCCGTTTTCAGGGTGGGTTGGGTTCCCCCCCCCTTGTCTGTTACAAGTTATGATGTGTGGATGAAGGCTTTTTCCCATGCAGTAATGACTGTATACTGAGATTTCAAGGGGCTGTTCATGACAATCCCATTTTCTGTGTAATTTCATGGTTGTCTTCTTGAATGAAGATATTGGCTGCTCTGAAGCAGGAGGTCAGATGCTCCTGCTCCCTTTCAGTATTGTTCCGGAGTATGTTTCCTTTCAGCTGATGAAAAGTAATTCATCATTTACACCCTTGAATTCTGCCAGCATTTTTTTTGAACAACTTTTCTTTCCCTGTGGTACCTTGGGCCCATGAAAGAGATAAATAGGTTCAATACAACGCCGGGCCCTGGATCCTGGGAGCAGGTTCGGCCTCGGAGGCCCTAAGCTGCCCCTTTCTCATGATGGAGTTTGTCACCTTTCTACCTCTGGAAGTCAAATCCTGTCGACTCAGCCATCTCTCAGCCTCTCTGAAGTGGCTTTGGCACCCACTGGGGCATGTGAGCTTAAAATTGATTATTTTTTTTTTTCTGATTTTTTTTTTTTTCTTTTTTTTTTTTAAAGATCTGTCAAGTTCCCTTAAGGGAGTGGGCAGACAGCCGGCCGGCCCCGCAGCCCCTCACAAAGCACTCAATGTCTAACAGGCACCCGAGGAACTTCCTTCGCGGGGGCAAGGGGCCCCCAACTCCTGACGCCTCGGGAGGGTGGCGTTGCTGAGAAACTGGCCCTCCGTGGGAGAAACCTTCATTCTGCCTTTTGGAAGCCTTTTAGCCTGATTTTCTTCCCTTTTTTTTTTTTGTTGTTGTTGTTTTTTTGTTTTTTTTTTAATATTTTGAAGAAGCAGAGATGTTCAATAAAATAGTGTCAGCCAGCTTGGCTGCAGTGTCCCTCATGAGAGGTGATGTTCACCTCCACTTGGGACAAGAGGACACTGTCCCCCACTGGTGCTCTGCACCCAGGTAGCGTTTCCACCCATGGCTTCCACCGTGCTGTGCAAATAATTCATCACAACGCCTTGAAAAAAAATAAAAACAACCAAATCACTGGACATGCAGGGAAAGTTATGTTGCAAAGAGAATAAAGGGAAAATTTTCAGCTGTTGATATTGAAAAAAGAAAAAAAAAAAAGGAACGTATTTGAGATAGATGATTATTCATTAAATAGCTACTGACGTGCGTGGTTGCAGCACAAGGCATCTAAAGCAGGACTGCTAATTGGAGTAAACGAAAACCCCTTTGCAGAGCAAGGTTTAAACTCCCCAGTGTTTGGCTCCCAGAGACTGCCTTGGCATTGCCCAGAGTCAGGTAGAGGCAGAGGCTGCACCTCCCCACCCTGGTACCATCACACAGCCTCACATGCATCCCTGTGAGCACTTCAGAACCCGACCAGCTAAATAAAATTAATTTTGAAGGAAAGAGCTGTCAGTAGATTAGATCACTGGGAAGTAAAAGAAAAGCTTGCTACAGAAACACCTCTGAAAGGGGCTCAGTTTAAAGCAATAATTCCCACGCAGTAATTCTGAGTTATTCCAAGACATGTATTTAAGGGTTCTCAGACACAAAGAGGGTTATTAATATAACCCCTTATTTATTTATTTTTTCGGTTACTCTCTCTTGTTTGGAGTAGTCTTTTAGAAGAGCAAATAATCTTTCCACTTGATCGATTTTTGTCAACTTTTCACTCAGCACATACTGCCGTTGGGGTCTAAAATATGGAATATTCCCTGGGTTGGCTTTTTTTTTAAATCCCGTATGGCTCCTTCCTGCCTTTGCTGCAAGTGTTTGTTTTTAACAAAAATATCCTGTGCATCAACATTATCAATACACATTCACGGTGGGCAAAAGGATTGGTTAATTTGCTGCTGTAGTGACAGCAGGGGGAGCAAAAATCACTGCATCATGGGGGAATTCACAATAACACTGGCTATTAAAAAAAAAAAAAGGTCTTCTGAAAAGAAATAGGCATTCTGAAGGAAACAATTTTTGTATGCATTTATTATTGCCAGCCAAGCTAAAGATGTAGGTTAGCCCAAACTTTGCTATGCAAAGCATTAGCAGAAGCAAACAGCAGCTAGGAGAAATTACAAGGTAGAAACAAAAGTCCTAAGAGCCAAGCTCTGTTTAACTTGTGAGGGCAGTGCTGGAACCCCCCTCTGGAAACAAAGAGGGACAATGAAGATTTGCAGCTTGCCATATGTAATTTTTAATTTCTTTTTTTCTTTAACTGTATGCTGTGCTGCAGGGGAGGGAACTGCAACCCACCCCATGCCAGGAGGCACTGCTGAAACCAGACCTCTTGATACTTCGCCTTTGATAACTTAGGGTTGGAAAGGGCACTGGTGGTGACACAACCCTGGCCCAAATATAAACCCAGAAGCAAGTAATAGAGAACTCTACTATTTATGAGAGAAACTAAATTACCTCAGAGGCTTGAGATATATGGACAATTGAGACACATTCCCTTCAGCTCACGTTATTCCATCGGAGTTATGGGCTACCCCATCAGGTTTTGTGGGTATTGGCCATAGTTGGATTGACTCCTTGAAATCAGATCGATTTTTTGAATCCTGTATCGCCAATCAGGTCATATTAAATGATTAGGAAATTAATATTGTGATATTTGTCACATCTGTCAGTTCTTCAGGTGAAGATGCACATGTTGCAATAGAAAGCAAAACACTCCTCCTTTGTTCAACAGCTCTCCATCTGCCCTTCCATCCATCCATCTGCCTCTGTGTATTCACACGCAAAAATAAAACCTGCTAAACAAATCCAGTGCATCTTTGACCACACTATCATGATTCGTGGATCTATTTTTCCTTTCCATTTTCTGGAATATATTCACAAGACATTATTATAATCTCAAATATTTTTTTCTGCTGTTAGCATGCAGTGTTTCCTTTTTGCTTTTCTAATTAGCCTTTCAGTTTGCTTCTGCTTATTTTATACAGCCTTTCAACTGCTCCACCTTACCAGAGTTTGTGTATTTTTATCAACACCTTGTGCTTATTGCTTATCTTACTCTTTACTATACAACCCTACTTAGTCACATTGGGCATTGTTACCTTTATCCTTCTTTAGACTTAAAACCAGGATGAATTTCAAATGTCCTCCAACTGTTTCTGAAATATATTCCAATTTTCTTCAGTAGATTTACCATACATTATAATAAAATCCTGATAAAAATTCCTTAGCACACTTTGCATTCCCTCAAAGCCAGCCTGCCATAAGAATCGCATTGCTTTTTACTCCTCAACAAATATTTAAAATCAGATGATGTCGTGATCGCTGGATCTTTCATACCTCTCTAGTTCAACACCCTTTGTTAGCCTTGGCTCAAATCCTTGAATTAATTACAATGGTTTCTGAAAGACAATTCAATAAAGCACACGAGAAACCAGAGGCAATTGTACGTTAGCTTTAGAGACATGGAGTATTCCCTCCCTAGTTTTACCTTCCTGCAGTCAATAACAGAGTAATTAAAGGCCATCTTTATCAAAGTTCTGATGCTCTTGATGGCCTCTCTCGTCTGTAAGCAAAGGCCTAGAAGTTCAAAGAATCATTCAGAGAACCACCTGACTACCTTTATTGTGCTTAACTTTTATCAGAATTGACATTGCTATGTCAGCCAAAATACTTGCAGCATTTCTCTCTGAAGACACTCATCTCCCAGGAATACTGATACGGCTCCTCCCCTGTCTACCCTTTCTCTCCACAAACCCCAGACGAGTATCTCAAAACCTCAATTTCTTGCCTCAACCATATCTATGTTATTCCAATAATATCATGCTTATCCTTGATACTCATAGTTATCATTGATAAGTCTTTGATGTAATAAATCCTTGATATAGTATCATACTTATCCTTGCTATAAGATATAATCAAAAATGAAAGCAGAAACTTAAGATACAGAGTAAAATATATTACTTGCCAATTTTCCACAGTAACTTTTCATCATTACTCCAAAATTACTTTTTAATGCAAAGAGTAGTTCCAATCACATAGAGGCCCACATGATTCAGATACTATCATAATCACAATTAGATTACATTACTGCAATCAGGAATGGAGATCATTAAGAGAAAGAATATAAATTGCTTTAGTTTTACAAGTACTGAGCTAGCAAAATTATAATTAATCTCCATTTATAATCTTTTCTTTCATAGAACTGCAAAGCATGCTACTTTTTTTAGGCCATCAATACAAATTAGAACTAAGTAATAAAGCCCTAACTACTACTACTGTGCAGTTCTCAATCGTAGAAACTTTCACATTACGTACAGAAGGCTTTTCATGCAAACGGTGCCCTCAGCATAGAGGGTTTATTCAGTGCAATAAGTCCAGCCATTTCTAGAGTGAGTTTGCTGTTTATAACACAAAACGCAATCAAAACTGTCTAGCCCTCTTCCGAACAATGGGTATGAAGTCTGCTTCTAAAATTGGATGATACACTTTCTGAGAGATGAGACAATAATGACTTAGCAGCAGAGTGGGGGGGAACAGATGAACAAATACCAGATTCCACAAGATTTCAGAGATTCCACCAAAAAACAAATGTGTGATGCCGTCAGGAGCTACGAGATGGCAGATAAGGCCCCATCTAACTCCACCACATACTGCCACGTTGAATATACACGGCTCTGTGTGAAATTCTTTACGTTGTCATGTAGACTTTCCTTCATTTTAATTCTCCATTTTGAGAAATGAAAATGCTAAAATCAGCATCAGTGTTGCTCATATGCTAAATATTCTTCTAAACCCAAGCTTCCCTGGCTGATAAATAAAGGATTATATGGAAGCAAAAAACAAAGGAACAACCAAACCCAAAACCAGCTCCTTTTTTAAATGCATAAGTAACTTCTCTTCGTTATACAAGGACAGAGTAAAGCAAAGTAATTGTTGGAGATTTACTGCTTTAGAGAATAAATTATAATCTCAGACAGAATCTTCCTAGTGCTGGCTATATGGCAAAGGAGCAAGATTTAAATCCAAGTGAAAGAAATCTGCAAGGCCTCTGTGGATTTTCTTAGTTAAGTTCTCCCTTTGCAGTACCCTATATGTGGGCAGTAACTTCAAGAGAAATCCCAAAATGAAGAGGTTCGGCACAACCTCCTGACAGCAGGAACATTTATATGAGTGGAAATGTGGGAGCCAACTTGTAATCATGTTGACCTCTCCAAATACGTTCTTCCTTCATCTGCTGCAAAGAAACGTGGCATCCAGGATGATCTGGAGAAGTCATGCAGAAAAATCAGTGACAGAAGTCCCCTTTCTGCAGGGAAAGGGATATTGTAATGCCTTGGGTCCCCGGGATCAAGGATTGCCTGCTTCCAGGGAGTGCCCAGCACAGGACAAAGTCAAATGAATTATGGCTTTTAATTTACATGGTCTGTGGACTTCCTGAACATCAGAAATCTACATACAGCTAGAAAACCTCCAGAAAAAAAAAAATCACCTACCATGGTTTGCTCTTTGCATTAAATCACAATCAGTTACAAATCTCAAGTCTGTCTCACCCAGTCCTCATCCAAACCACCAATGAAATGCTTAAATAGGGTCAAGCCTGAGAACTAACTTTTAGACTACATAAGCTGACAGTAGTAATTTATATATTACTTTAAACACTTGTCCTCATAACAGCAGCTTATTCAAACCTAATCTGAATCTACCAGTACTTTAATTCTGTACCAAATGTTTTATTGACTATAACCTATTTGCTCTGCTGATTCTTTAGTGTCAAAGTTTAGGGCTGGGCCAGACATTAGGTGAGTGACAGATGTTCTCTATTAATCCCTCTCCCTTCCCAAGGGAGAAGAGAAAGGGAATAAGGAGAGAGACTTATGGACTGGAAAACTAAAACAGCTTTAATGAAAATAATAATGATAAAATGAAATATATACAAAACCAATATTGAACCCAACCCCCTTGATGGCTTATGTCACCATCATCTCTGATCCTGTGGAGCAGGCACTGGGGAAGTCCCAGACTGGTCTCAGCAGCAGATGGGAACCAGATTCAGGAGCTGGATTCTGGCGTGGGATTCAAGAACACACAAATCTGGATCAAAGGCAGGACAGACAGAATCCTCATCAGATGCTGGCTATTGAAGAAGAGGCTAGACACTCGTGACCCCTCAGCTTTATACCAAATATGATGTATATGGGATGGAATCCCTCATTGGTCAGTTTGGGGTCACCTGTCCTGTCTGCTTTTCCCTGCAGGTGTGACCTTTTATTATCAGCACCCCTCAATGTGGTACACGAGATTTAGCAGTGACCTTGGTCTGCACAGGACCGAGTATAAACAACAAGAGCCTTTCTGCACGCACCAATCCTTGGTAGTAACCGTAAATATTGACCATTATCATTGCCAGAAGCAAAGACTGCAAAAAAATGCCATTGACCTCAGAAAGCTCAAGTAAAATCACTGAACCGAATCAGTTCTGTTCTAACTCAAACCAGGACACTTAGACAACAGAGCACTCTACTAAGTTTCAACTGGTTTTACTCCAGCCCCTTAGCTTCTGGAGTCTGCTCTACTTGTCTGCTCTACCCAGCATCACCAACAGCTAAAGGCAGCCTCTCCAAGTGTTAATACAAGTATGAACTGTAATATAGAAATACATCTTCAGCCTTCCTTACCATTTTCTGCAGTTCATGACAGTAAGCAATACACATACTGTCCCATTTATGTCATGATTTTCTACTGTGCAGGTACTTACGAGCCATTCTATGTGACAAGTGGCAGGCACAGATATACTCCTGGGACCAGCACGACTTCAACCCCACTGGCAGCAGGAGGAGGTGCATGACACCCATCCCTACAGCTGACTGGGACTAGATCGTCAGCTTCTCACAGCCAACTTATATTTCCCCCCCACAAAGGAACACTGAGGTTCAGCGGTGCTTTCAGGCTTAAGTATTTCTGAACAAAGGAAGTTTTGGATCACAGTCTTGGATGTTGGCCTTTAAAATCTTTGTACACTCTATTTCAGATATGCAAATGCTCTTTTGGATATGGCTCTTGATCAAGTTTTCATAAGCATCCACATTCCTATGCTGAAAAGCGTGTGAAATCAGTCATCTACCAGACCCAAGCAGAAATTGCTTGATTTCGGTTTCCTTGTCTGCCTTTTCTATATGCCTGAAATTGTCTTTATCATCTCTGTCTATGCACTATTTATATTAAAATGTTTTTCTTATCTCCTGTAACCAATTCACTTTGGGTCAACATTAAAACCATTCCACTCACTTCAAAGAGATCCAAAAGAATGCAAGAGAAATCTAAGGAGAAAACTATGAGCATTAGGTAGCATCCAGGAAACACCGTAAAATCAACATATTTGCTTTTTTTTTTTTCTTTCTTTTTTTTTAGTTAAAAACTTAAGAGCATGCAATAGTCTACATAGCACAATTAAAGGAACAAACAATATTTAACCTACGAAAATGTTACAGATCTGGAACTGACAAAACTCTTAACAAATGTAATTCACATGTTTATGTTAAAATGGATGTGGGGGGCTATATATGTTTGGGGGCCTTCTGCTTTTGGTTTCTGGTTTTGCTTTGGGTTTTGTTGTTATTGTTGTTGCTGGATTTTTAAATTATTTTTAGTTTGTTTTGGTTTTGGTTTGTTTTTTTTAAATCTGCCAGCAAAAGAACGCAATCTTCGTGATATGTCAGAGATAAAGTTGAAACACCAGAATGCCTATGGCAAATTCAGGGAACAAAGACTCTCTCGTACAGAATAAGAATGAGTGGTTATGTATAGCTTACTAGGAACTCAAGGTGTTTTTGAAAAGGAGAAGTGCTAAACATCAGCAGCACAGATACAGAAATACACATCTATTTTCTTACACCTACACGTTTTCTGCTTGGCGTGGTGGAAGAAGAGCTTTTGAGCTACTACAATGATGGACATACTATTGGAAACCAGATAAAGAGAATAAAATGTCAGAATTTTCCTGCTTATAACAAGGCAGAAGCCAATGATAGAGGACTCTTTCTTTTACACTGAGAAGGAAGGAGAGCTTTCCAGTTGAAGCACCAATCCATGTGTAGGCTACACAGTGAAATAAACCTATTTTCTCAATGAAATAATTAAAGAGGGAATTAATCAAAGTGATACTCACAGGTATTCACACTGAAAAGTGAAAAATGTTTGTTTGGGTTTGTTGGTCTGTGGTGTTTGGTTTGGTTTTTTTTTTTGGGGGGGGGGGGGAGGGGTGTTTGTGTTTGTGCGTGTCGTTTTTAAGAGATGTCCCCTTAGTGTGGGACCGGGGGTTGCAGAACCACACACGGAGGCTTTGGGGGGACGAACAGAAGGAGCTGGATCTCGCCAGCACCTTGCTGCAGAGAGGGGAAAAAAACAATGCAGTGATTACGCAGAGGATGTTTCAGCGAGTAGTGTCTATAGCATTAGCTACACTAATACTCTCCGTAAGTCAGACTTGTCTTGTGATGGACAAATTATCAAGCTTAGGGAGGTATCTGGGATGGTGATAACATCTCAGCTGTTCTGTTCCTTCAGTATTCAGAGGATTTCATTCACCTCATGAAAACACTTGATGCCCCCCCGTCAAATTTGCAGATCACTGTACACAGAGTGAAGGGGAAAAAACCAAAATACTTCTATCCTACACCAAAAGACAGAAAGAGAAGCCAACAAAGGACTGAGGGGAGTGACTAAGCAGAATATCTTTACTTCTCAATTCCTGAAGAGTGTGCTCTACCAGTTATCATACTGGACTTCTCACCATCAAAGGGTTTCATATCATTAAAATGTAAACCATTAGGAAGATACTACAGCAAATACCAGTTATGGTATAGTGGATACCATTCTCATAAAAGTGTTCCTGAATACTTTCTGCAGTTATCATTTGTCACATTTTTCTTTTCAATTAATAGAAGTTACAAAATATTTTTGATAACAAAATAAAAAATAAAGACTGAAAATAGTAAATAAAATATTTTACATATTTTGGGTAATATTGATATAAACAGAAAAATAAAAATAATTACCTTGGTAGAAAATGATGGGAAGAGTCATAAGAATTGAAGGAATGTGAAAGGCTTTCTGCATCCAGTCTCTTGAATCTATTGAAGGGAAACTTTGGTGTAACTCAACCAGTCCACAGGTATTTACAATAGTAATAAGTTGTTCCCAATGGACACTTCAGTAGCCAAGAAAGCTAAGAAAAAAACCACTGGACAGAAATCCAAGACAGCCTTATATAAATAGGGTTAAAAATGTATCTGTCTTTCAAGAGTCAAAATAACCAGCTTACCAGAGTCGTTGGTTCTTCATCAATATGTGTTCAAATAAAAGTTATGTTTCTAAAAGATTTGCTCTTTTTTTGAGTGGGAATTTAAGGAGCCCTAAAGTCTGTTCTCTATAGGTCAAACTATATCACTGCAATGGTTTCTTCTGACCTTCTGAATTATAAATGGTTTAGTGACCAAAATACTATCTTAAAAAATTAAAAATACTCTCTCTAAAAGCATAGATTTCAATACCAGAAGGGTTCAGTCAGTTCTTTATCATTCAGATGCAGATAAATTGAGTCTTTGCACTTTTCTCTCTATCTCTTTCTCGTAAAAATCTAAGTCCTGTCTGTTCTACATAGATATTCATGACATTTTCTCACAAGAGCTGTGATTTACTCCAATGTCTTCAGCCAAAAATATTTCTTTTCCCCTCTGTTCTGTGTTACGCACTTGACTAAACTTTAGCAAAAATAAGTAGGATGGTAGTGGGAAAATAAAAAGAGGAAGAGAAAGACCAACACCGCCAAATAAATACATTATACAAAATAAATAAATTTTCATCTTTTAAGAAGTGAAATTAGCATTATCTTGTTGAAAATAAATTTTGAAAATGTAAAAATCAGAAATAAGTGCTATTCTAAATGAGAATATGTTTCACGAAGAAAAAAATTGCAAGCATATATTTTAACTGATTATTTCAGGAAAACCAGGTGAAAAGGCAAAAGAAATGAAGGAATGGGAATCATACCTTCAAATAGAAGATTTCTGAATTCAGAATTCATGCAGCCCATGATATGCAAATTCATCAAAGATGGCCTAACCTATAACAGGAGAAAAGCAATATATTGAAACCTGACATATGCATAGTATATACTACTAGGTGTTTTGGATACTTACCCTTCATAAGTAAGCCATAAAAAGATACTATAAAAGTAAAATAAAATACATTATCACTCTTCTAAGAAAATTATTTTAAATCTTTTTATTTTCTTAAGGAGTATATCATATACTAGTAAATAAGAAGAGAAGCCTAAAAGTCCCAAAATAACATGATGTTTGAAAGAGAAAGTCTAGGTGTGTATTTTCCAGAGGGAAATATTATTAAAACACCCAGCTTCCTGTCAAGGATGGGAAGAGATTAATTCCAAAGAAATAGAAAATGTTTTGGGGTTTTTTTTTTGTTTTATCGGAGGTAAAAAATTAGTAACTTAAAATTCTTTGGTCTTAAAAGACTGAAGAACTGGTTACTTTTTGTATAAATTCACTGCATATAAAAATGGTAAGAATAATGACAAAATATTTTGACATTTTAGAAATAAAACACTACAAATTAAATAGAAACAATTAGCTGAAAATAAATTCAATTGTCCTCCAGGTCTAGGGCTAAGTTACAGGTCAGCAATGTAGTCCTGTAAATAAAGTTTTAAATACCCAATAAAAACAACCCTTCTGGAAAACAGGGCATAAGAACTTTATTTATGCATTAATTAAAACCTGATAATGCAGCAAAAAAATATTTGGATTCGGCACAGTGATCTGAAAACTGCTTCTGTCTCCACGAAGATCTGTTTTGTTCCATGAGAACATCTGAGGATGGGTCAGCTGAGATTTCTTCTTCCCACTCTGGTGTAACTCAGTGAATGCAGAGGTCATTTATAGGTTAGTGAATTCCTCAGGATCTGAAATAGTGAGAATCTTTCCTAGTTGCCCTCTTCAAGGTTGTCCTACACAGTCCTCACCCTGAGCACAGCTCTCACTGTCTTTCATGTTAAACGAGCCTTATATAATATTCTCCTTCAAAAGCCACCAAAGTTTTCTTGCAGCAGAGTTTCTGCAGCTGAAATTTCCATCAGGGGCAGCTTTACCCATAACATTTCACATCAGAATTATTTATGGATTGTTTAGGAAGTATTATGGGGGCCAGTATCCTGTAAGTAAGAGATTTGTATTCTGGAAACATTTGGCATCTCTTGGTAGTAAATACGTCAAAGTGGACTGCACAGTATCTGGGACCTTTGCATGATTAGATAGGACATTCCCCTTAGAAAGTAGTCATGTAAACTAAAGATAATTGGTAATCTATTGCAATAGTTTGGGTGAAATTAATTCATTTGCGGAAATTTTTCACCTTACAAAATGTTTTCTCTTCTAAGTGAAACTTATTACTGTTATTATCTGTGCACTGTCAGGTCTGTGGCATCCCTTGCAGGTTTATTTCCACCTTTGGCAACATATAGTCCCACAGTCATTTTTAATTGTTATTATTTCCACATGATAATATACACAGTTGAATATTTAAACTTTTAAAGTAGAACTGAAGAGGAAATACAATGAAGCCTGGAAAGTGGCACGATTTGACTTGGCATGCCAATATATAAATCTACACAAACTTTTTTTTCAGTAAAAAATAAAGGAAACAATGATTGTGGGAAGCAAAATGTGTATTTTAAACCCTACATAAGAACACCATAGTTTTCAACAAAAACCCTTTCATCTTTTTATATAAGGAAAAGAAAGCAGGTATGAGACATACAAAGTCAAAGTCATCAAATCCCAGGTTTTCAACAAGTTCTTTCTGTGTATTTTCTCTCAGGGAAGTACAAATAAATAAATAGATAAAAAATTAGATGGATGGGTAGACAGAAGGACTGATAAAGGGGTTCATTAATTCATTCAAAGCACTTCATTGCTTCATTCTTCCTATGACACATAATATTCACCAAGCAACAGAACTTTCCAGGACTCTCTTCCAGGCTTTTTCACACACTATTACTTTCATTTAGAACTTGCCTGCTGTTGCTAGATCATCATTAACACATAGGGGACAGAGCACTATATATAAGAAGGATAGTTCGAAAGCTTGCAGGGATGGGGAGAGCAACATTTGCTGAACAAGAAGATGAAAATCTGTCCTGCAAAAATCTCAACTGGAAAAATGACACTTGCTCAGGCTCCTGGTATCCTAAATTAGCAAAGGCCTATTTAGAAGACTAAGGCATTAGGAATCTGGGGACATATTGACCTGAAAAGACCTCTTTCTCCTACTACAAATGTCCCATTACCACCTCAGGAAAAGTAACCACCCACACTCCCCCACCATGCTCCATTCAAGTATATGGAGTAGAATAAATATATGAGTTGGGATAGGCTTAAATTAAGAGCAGCTGAAAAATATAGACCAAGATGTCAGGATTTTCTCCATCTGTTTTTTGACATTTTCAAGACGCATTATCTTAGTGATGATTTCCTGATCCTTTACTATTATGACAAAGTTCAACTTTGACTCCTACATAGTACTTAATTACCACCAAAGGGCTACAGACCAAGAGATCTGGACTGGGTATTAATCACTGGTATTTATCAGAACTGCATCTCAAAACTTTCCAATATCGATCAAGAAAATACCATGTGATAGCTGTGCATTGCATTAGACAATGTGCATGTTTGCTTTATTAATGGCAACTCAAATCAAGGCTTCAGAAGTTCCAAGCATTTTGATAAAAGCCAAGCTGTATCAAGTGAACATATTTTAGATTTACAAAGACAGAAGAGGATAGCAATGGAAAATAACGTACTTTATCCCTGCCTTTACTGTAAGTCATTTAGTATGGATTTTTTTTTGTTTGTTTTGCCTAGAATTTCACAGATATTAAGCAGAAAATCATCTTCCCAACATTACCTGGGTAATCCATTTTTACAGTGGTCCACCTTATCTCAATAAAATGCCTAAAAATCCTGAAAGTTATTTGTTTAGATGCTAGAAAAATAGTTCTGCCAATAAACACCAGCTTTCAGCTTAGACTAATGGATGTAGACCAGTATCAGCATAACTTGTCATCTACAGCTTGATGAAGTTGAACCTAAGTTTCTAGGAACTGAATTAAGTCAAGTGTAATGTTCTACTCTGTCATCTTTGGCTGCAATTCTTTGCAGTTTAGTATTAAAAAAATCACTGATAAGCATCTTTAGCTAAACCTCATAGGTAATTTAATATATATAAAAATATTATCTCTCTGTCTATCTCAGGATTGGACTCCAAAAACATTTTTGTTCTCAAATTTTCAGGATTAATCAATACTTGCTGTATCCAGTGCCCAATCAGAGATAATCTCTTAAGGTAAAGGTGAGAATGGGCTTTCACAAAATCTCTTGGGGCTTCATTCAGATTCTGAGTAAGATGAGGGGTAGACTTGAACTTTCTGTATCTCTACAAGGAGAAAGAAAACATGCTTTTTAGAAATCTTGCTTTTTAGAGCCTCTGTTTTCATTCTGAGTGGAAAAGAAATAAGATCCTGACAAAGAAGTGAGTTGTTTCACCAAGAAATGTATGGTAGTAATGTCAAAAAAGATGAAAGGTTATCAGTGATTTTAATGGAGAGAGTTCTTGATACTTACTAAGAGAATAAGAGAAAACTAAATTGTAGAAGAAGAAAAAAAAAATTATGTAAGGAGTTGAGGAAAACTTCTGGATTGTCAGGATAGTTACCAACTGAAATAATATGCTGAGGAAGTTAGGAAATCCCTATTACTGCAGGCATTTAAAAAGAATTAAACAAATGTCTGTCAAGACTGACATAGGTATTGTTGATCTTACCTTGAGGCAGGGAGGCATTAGGTGACCTCTCCAGTCTCTTTTGCCCTATCTTCTGTGATTGCTGATTCATGTCTTTCTTTTCCACTTCCCTTGATGTCTTTACTTATGCTACCAGACAGGAATGTTCACTAATCAATTCTATTCCTAGTTAATGTTTTTGCTTTATACAGACAGTTGGCTTGAGGAATTAGTTTCAGACATAATCAAAACAAATTCTTCATAGAAACACTCGACATATGTGAATTGCTCTTCACTTACTACTACAAAGTTGGGGTGTAGCACAGACTGGAGCCACAAAGATGACTTTGGAATGAAAAGACCCAACTTGTAGCATGACTTTTAGCACCATTTATGAAGGCTCTTCTGTCTTCCACGACATTCTTTACATCATTTTCAAAAGAAATAGGTATAGGTGCTCTCAATCTAAAGATATCTAGTGTCTTGCACTCATTACTGTGTCATTAAAAATGAAAGACTATCACAATTACACAGCTTTAGTTACTTATACAGGAATATTTTAAAGCCCTAAAGATTTATAGTAGAGATAGAGATATATATTTTTTTTTATAAGTGATTTCTGCTCTCTGCATTTTCTAGTTTTTCTGTCCTCAAAGTCACCAAATAGTTCTTATCAATGTTTTTATTGTACCAGAGGCACACTGGTGCCATATACAATACTTTACAGTGTTTCCTTCAAGGTTTGAATAACAAACTTTCTTACAGGTGGATAAGACATTCTTGACTAGACAGTCAGGAAACTAAAAATAGGTTTATTATATTATGGAGAAAGGCCTTAGAAAGTTCAATTTTCATTTGGAAAAGCCAAGAGACCTGAAAAAATATTTTTATAGATCATATAACATTAATTTAAATTAAGCCATTTGCCCTTAGAAAGAATATACCTATCTAAATGGGGTTCAAGAGTTCCTAGATAAATATGAAGGATTAGATCCTTTTTTCTGCTTGCATTTTTATTTCTTTTCTCTCTTTTGGGAAAGCATTTCTATTTCCCTGCTGGGTTCAGACAACACATGAAGGATTTGTTTCCTGTACTATCCAATGTCTACACAGAGGGAAGAGCAGAAACGTTATCTGTATTTGCTTTTATCTCGCTGGCCTTTTTGTTCTAGACACATTTTTGCCAAGTTAATAACTCAATAATGGTAACTGGTAACTCAATAATAATTACATTTGATAGCGTATTATACAATAGGTTTTCATTTGTCAATCTTAAAACACTTCTCCAAGGAAGCTAAGTATTGCACCGTGTGATCATACCAAGATACAGACTCATGATGGAACTTGCTCAAGGGCAGGCCAGTGTCACAAATAGGAATATATCTGACATTTCCTTAATCTTTCCTGCAGTATTCCATTCCCAGGCCTTTTTCCTTCAGCATATAAGCATCCACGTTGTACAATTTGGATACATCCTTCCTACTCAGGCACATATTTACTTATTTTTCAGGATAAAAATGCCCAGCTGATGTCAGTTATTAGCAACATACGATGCTAGTAATGTATTAGCAATTATATCAGCAAAGGTATCAGCAATGAATGATCTGGATTGACTTTCTACAATGTCAGAAAATGAAAATCAGAGTAGGTCACAAAGAATGCTTTTAGTATAGACAAATTCCTACTATGATTATGTATAGCAAAAGTATCCTTCTTACATATGTCCTTACTAGAGGCTATTTAAATGCAAAATACCTACCTTCTATCAGGTTGCTACACTATTACTCACTAGGTAGGAAGCCTACGTAAAGGACTCATATAGGTATTTTTCTGCCTATGTTTTACACCAAATTAACAGCCTATTTGCCCAAGTAATAATAGGCTGCCATAACAGTAATAATACATTCAGATATCAAACTGATTTGAAAGACATGCACATACACACCAGTTCATAACACTGCACTCAAAAAATGCATACTGTTGTAAAAAATTTTGAAAGTAATTGTATAGCCCCATAAGACAAGTTTTGCACTAAGACATACAGTAGAAATGTGCCAAACTCAGGAGATTATATCTGGGCAGCATTTAAATCAAAGCAAAAAGACTCTTATTAACTTTCATAGGACAGAGAACTTGCTCAAATCTATAAATTAACTCAAAAGAATTAATTGACTGCCTTCTATTTATACCCAATTTTACTTTACTCTGTAAACTTTAAGAAAAAATATCTGATTTCATAAAAATATTCTAGCAATTTGATCCTTCATAATATTAGCATACTTTTAAAATGCAAAAATCAGAGTTAAATGTTTTAAAAGCCAGCTCTTTAGTGCTTCTCTTCAAATAAAATGACTGGTTTAGTTGCTGAACTAGAGTTTAGAATCAAATTTTGTAAAATATTGCACAAAGGAAAAAATAGCTAGTTAATGAACAGCTCTATATAATTTTCTGTAAAGTATTAACATTTCAGGCAGCATCCAAACGTGTGTTCCCTTTGTAGAGCAGATATGTTGCAGAGATATTCACTGCTACTTAAGTAATCTCATATTCAAACTACAACACAAGACAGTGTTTAATGTTCCAGAGCTTCAAATGATGGAAGAGAGGGGTCTTGAACTAGATGTGCTGACTGGAAAATAGCATCAAATGAGTTGTGAGAAATCCACTGCAGACTGTTTCAACTGCATCTTGAATGACTTCCTTTAAAAATCAGCTCCAAATACAAGCAACATTACAGACAGGAAAAACCATCTAATTGAATGCTGATTCTGTAACTCAACATACACTTTAAAAGTGAGAGTTAGGTTGCTACCTTCTGCAGAAGATTTATGGAAAGGATAGAAAGTTGGTAGGATGGATCATGCAGGTACAGGGATGGAGTCTCTGTGACCACTCTGGTGTGGTAGATCTCCACTTGACATGTCTCAGTGGAATGTCACAGGATCTACTGAGTTATGGTAGGCAACATCATGGCTATGCAGCTCTAGCACACACATCTCCACACTGTTCATGTCATTCCTGGTGCGATTGCTGTAAACCACCTTTTTTTGTTTTTTAATGGAAATGCTTTAATTTAGCATCTGACACACAAAATCTGTCAATTACCATCAGTTTATGTGATTGGCTCTATGTTTCGCTATGTGGGCCATATTCTGTCTCATCAAAGAACGTGTCAATTAGACCATATTTTTGGAAGCCACATTTATTAATATCAAGCATACTAGTATAGCCATAGAAGTACCTCTGAAATAGCACTGAACTGAATTGTTTCTGCAAAAGAAAATTAAAGTGAAAGCTTTAGATCTGAGTTTGGTTCAGAAGTTTGTCATTGCCTCATTCTGGCAAATCCACTGCATCCTTCAGGAATGAAAGAGATCATTTGAATGAGTCTTAAAAATGAGCTGTCCCATTGGACTTCTGTTCTAGACAATTGAGATGCTGTCAGGGACTCACAGAAAGGATGGGAAATAGAAGGGAAGGAAGACAGTAGATTGGGATGCAAGTTCCCTGTGAAAAAGTTTACTTTATACTGTAGTATGGGCTTTACTATATCTACGAGGGCCTTCCCTTGTTATCAAAGAAACTGCTAGGTGGTCAAGGACATCCAGTCCAGGAGGAATCTAGGCTAACCTGTAACTAATGAGAGATCAAGGAATCAGAGCTGTTCCAGAAGTTAATGCATATGGGTTCATGTAAACACAGGCATTGCTCTTTCTCTGGATGTTCCCCATTACTGGATGTATTCCAGACCAGGCTGGACAGGATCTTGAGCAACCTAGTCTAGTGGGAGGTGTCCATGCCCATAACAGAGGGATTGGAACTAGGTGATCTTTAAGGTCCCTTCCAACCCAAATCATTCTATGATTCTGTGATGACCTAGTGAAGGACAATGTTCCACCAAACTGCGCCTGCACAGTGCTCAAGGACTTTCCTTCCAAGTCACAATACTGAATGTTCAGATAAGAGCTGTATTCTGGATATGCTGCTGCCTAGTGCTCCATAGTCTGACCCAATACATCCACTGAGGAAAAATCATACGCATGGGATGTGCGTGTATAAACACACACTTGATGTTCTTCTCAATTCTCATCACATGTTTCATTCAATAGACTTATTAATCAACCATAAGAAATGAGTTAAGATGTTGAAACAGTCATGGCCTTTGTTCTGTGTCAGTTTTGTTGGCTTAGCTGACATATAGCTACAAGGCATGACGGATCAAAGTAATTAAAGTTCCAATCATTTACCTTTCTATGTTCAGTGTCAAGACAGCTAGCAGTCACCCTGGGTTCAGAGCATTTTCATATTTTATTTTTTTTTTAACATGTTAGAGCTGTGCCATTTGCCTCACTGTACTTACAAATTTGACAGCGTTTCCATTATAAAGTTTATATACAGAGGACTGAGATTCCCCCTGGATTCCAACTTTGTACATAAAATCGCAGACCATAGACAATCCCAAACCAAGCAGGTAGTTGGGTTTTGTTTTCTTTTCTTGTTTTCCCATATATTTTAAGGTAATTTAGTCAGGTCTTGTCAACAAATGCTGCCAGTTCTATTTTACTTTGTTTCAAGGTACAATTTTCTGTATACTGTGAAACTTAAATGAAAGTTATTTTGTTCTTGTCTTCAAATATGGCAGGCAATTAGTCCTAATCATTACTCTTCCATCATACATAATATTTATAACTGAGAGTATGAAAACTTTTTGTTCTAATGAAAAAACTTTGAGGCAGGTTACAGGCAGTGATTTCTGGCTATCTCAAGAACAGGATGTTGGTTTGTATTTGAATCCAAGAAAGAATTCAAACAGTAAGTGCTGTTTTTCCCAGATTAGAGAAAAAAAAATGTAAATCATAGTTGATAATCTTGGGAACAGTATCCACTACCTGAATACAGAGAAGTAAAAGATAAAGTAAAAAAAAAAAAAAATAGGAAAAGAAGAGGAGAAAGAGAGAGAGAAAGAAAAAAAAAAGAAAAGAAAAAAGAAAGAAAAGAGAAAAAAATAAAGAAAAATTCAAAAGTGAAAAAAAAAGAAGTGGAAAAGCAAAATCAGGAATGAAATATCCCACAACCAGTGAAACTGGCTGTGGCTGGCCTGTAGCCTACACTGGCTGGCTGAATGCACCAGGCTGTGGGGCAAGAAATCATCTTCTACATCTCATCATGGTTTCATAGGACTTGATATAGGACTGGCACTAGGCATTTGGCAAATTTTAGTTAAAGACCCTTTGCACATTGTCAGATACTGGTGGCTTATAGTCTCCCATGTCTATGGCCAAAATCTTCCAGGGTTTTCCATGAAGGTGTAATGTTGGGTAGCTTTAAAGTCTTTGCTTTCACAACGGTTATACAAAGTGAGATGACTTTATTACACTTTATAGAGATTGAGAACGGAGGTGTAGATTGCTTGTTATTTGGCACTGCAATTGGAGATGTTCTGGGAAATAACCCACCCTGTCTATATGCAGTAGGCGACCTTTACCCAACCTGTAGTACCACCATGTATCCTACATGGCTCCATAACACACACAGACTCTTCCAGTTCTATATTAGGCCTTTAGAAACACAGTCCGGAGGAAATATATTAGGTGGCTTCAAGAATAGTAGTGCAATTGCTCCCAAATATCCTGTCCCTACTTGGAAGGATTTGAAGAAACAGTGGCAAGGGGAGATAGAGGAGACATACACTCTCTCCTTCCACATTATACAATGAATAATAAGAACGGAGCATTGTTTGCAAAAATCATTCATGAACAGAAAAGGAGGCTAATTCAAAATTAATTTCATTTATAATAAATACCTCCACCAGCATTTCTATAAATAAAACACCAGCAGTTATTATTCTTCTATGTATTTACAAGAAACGGACAATTGTAAAACACAACAGAAGGACGTCCCATTCCTCAGAAGTTTAGAACTGACAAATCATAAGACACCACCTACCTTGTCAGAGTCATTACAGACCCATCTTGTTTCAAATTCAGTCAACGTATGTTTTACTATTTACCCAGATAAGAGTAGAATCAAACCCAAATTTCTGTCATCTCTCCCATAGGCATCTCAGTTTTCTCCCTTCAATGACTTTTTAAAGTTCCCAGAGCATGAAACATCACTTTGATGCTGCATCACATCCAGTTAGGAAGCTCTGGCATGTAGTGTTACGTTTAAACCAACATGCAAATGTAATCAGGAGTGACACGTCGTCCCAATAATGCAGTCACTCAGTTTTGAGAAACTCGAACAGACAGATTATAAAACAGAGATTCTCACAGCCACAGGTTTGTTTTTTTGGAAACGAATCTCTAAGTCAAACTTAAAAGTTTGAGAAAGAACTTGAAAAAAAGATGCCCCAAGCCTGTCAGCGTTTAAGAGGCAGGTGGACAATGCCGATAATATTCTTTAACCCTTAGTCAGCCCTGAGGTGGTCAGGCAGTTGAACTAGATGATAGTTATAGGTCCCTTCCAACTGAAACTATTCTAGTCTATTTTATTCTATTCTAAACTTTCAGACTTTAAAACATTCATTAAGGGGTCTAGAGTTGACCATTGAGGTCTGATGGAGAAGTCCCACAATGTGTATGCTGCCACCAAAGCATTTGAGCTTCCATAAAAGCTGAACGTACATCTCTGAGGGTTTTCCTTCCTCATCTCTACAACACTGGCAGGCTTAGACAAACATTCCCAAGCTATGGAACCCAAGAATAGGAGGGGGAGGAAAGTGAGATTTTTCTCACCTCTTTTCCAGCTAATTCTTGTTAATATTTATTGAGAGGACCAGATTGTGTTAACGTCCTTTTGGAAATAGCCCATTTCATATCCCACCCACTGGCCAGAAAGATTCTGCATCCTTTCAGGGTGGGAAAACCTCCTCCCCCACTGCTGTTCAGTATGACTCACCCAAAAAGGGCTCTGTGTGCTTTGTTAAAGCACATTTCTCAGGCTGATTATTGCTCTCTGCCCCCATCCTCTATATCTGGGCTAAGGACATCCAGTCCCAGTGGAGGGTTTAACTGTCGGGTCTTTCAGGTCTTAACCAGCACATGCACACTTGTGTGGGCCTTCTGTGTAAGCTCGACCCTCGGTGTTTTACTAGCTATATTGACTTTGGCTTTACAATACTCCTGTTATCCCTATTATAAAGATGAGGAGAACGGCACAGTTAAATGACTTATCAAGGCTGACCAAAAAAAAAAATAAAAAAAAATAGAAAAATAAAGCAAGTGTCGGAGCTGAGAATAGAAACCAGATCACCTGAGGTTTCATTTCTGGAAACGTTTTCCCCTTTCCTCTTCCTTTGAATCTTTGTTTAGTACTGGGGCAGGTCATTTGAAATCTGGGCAATATTCAGATACGTTTTTTTCTTTCCCAGAAGGAAACCAAGCTTTACAGGCTCACTTTACAGAGGCAGCCAGTCCGCTCGGACTGCTGAGGTTTTGCAGCTCTCACAGGACGCTGCAAAATCCAGCAATCAGACCTGTGCAGCCGGAATGCTTTCAGAGGAGATGGCAACGCACAAGAACGGCGTATTATCAAAACACAGGCTCGCACAATATGCTTCTACCAACATCAGAAACTAATCTTTGAAATGGTCCCCGACGAGAGCCGGGCTGGCCTGAGCTGCCTTCTGAAAATGTTCCAATTCCTCCTTTGCATCCGGTGTGTGTTTGTTGGAGAAAGAATAAGTTCTCGTTTAAATTCTGCACATGCATTTGCACTGTGACCTTTATAGCTGTTACCTCATGGCTATATCTGAAATTGGTAATAAAATGCAACTCATGGTAAAGAACTGCTAGGTGATTTTATACAACTATAATTTTACACTCTCAAAAGGCAGAATATGTAATTCCTTAAGCCACACACGGGAACTTGGTGATACTGGACTGGGTTTTTGTTTTCAAAGCCAACACTGTGTGAATGAAGCCAGCTATACACAATGACAGAAATAATGAGTTAAACAGATATGCATTTCTGCTGATCTGGATGCAAAGTGAGAAACCGATATGAAGTCCCACAGAGATGAGGATGCTACGTAAATACAGGCACAGACAGCTCCTGCAGCAGATGATTGTCTACCTTAGTGGGTTTATATGAGTTTACCTATAGCTGCTACACTAGCATTTCTGAAGACACTTTTAACTCTGCCACATTTAAAATAATTTCCAAGACATCCTGTTGGTGTGCAAAAAAGTACAACTGACCGGTGTAAATAACACGAGCAGGATCCTGCCACACACAGAAGAGCACTGAGCTCAGGGGTGCTATGCTCAGCCACACATTCAACTTCAGTGACCCAACGGTACTAACAAATAGGGAAAAGCTATCTAGATGCAGAAACACTATAGACATTTTCTATAGAGTAAATATATTCTGAGGTGTCCTAGTAGCTTGTTTATGAAAATAATTAAGCAATTAGAAACCATTCTGGTTTTGTGTCGCTCTCTTCATAGTGCAATTAAGAGTATACTTACAATGAATGGATTTCTGAAATTTTTGACTGGCTTGGAAGACTCCGATCCATCCTTCGAGCAGGATACCGAGTCATCAGGTTTTCCAGTATGTTACGATGGAGATCTGCAGTGGGTGAGAGCAAACATGCTCTGGAGAGCTGAGATCTGGAGCACAGAGCTGGGGCCACCAGGTACCTTCTTCTGCACCCTGCAGCTGTGTGTCCTTCCCAGCAGGGTCTTTTGATTCTACTTTCTCTAAACAGAGTTCTCCAATGGACAGCTGGAGAACTTCCATTTTTGTTTTTCCTGCTGAAAAACCATTTCGAGGGAGAAACTAAAATTTTCTGGTAGAAGATATAAAATTGGATTTCTCATTAAAAAGTAATTTACATCTTGCCTCCTAAATATATTCCTAAATAATGTGCTAACTCTACTGTATTTCAAAAATTAGCATGAACAAATTCTAAATCTGATATTCGTCCTACCCTGTGTTTCAAAATACTTATTGGTCAGATTCAGAGCTCTTTAAAACATAGACAACTATATCCATGTCTCAAAACAGAGACCACACATGTAGATGTTGTCGCCTTCCAATTAAAACAAGACACAGCTAGACGGTTTGTGCAAGCAAGTCCGTCTAGAGACATTTTTTCCCCCTATAGAAAGTATAATGACTTCCATCCTCTGCATATGCTCATTCTGGGTCTTAGGTACTTCCTAAAAGAGCTGAACATTCAGATACAAATTCCTTGTGTATACAGAAAGGCAGAGCACGATGGAAAAGATATTAAAAATCAGATTGAGACACTTATCATGTGTTTTCACATCAAGCCATGGGTGTATTTCTAACCACTAAAGAGTGCCAGCAAGTATTTAAAGCCGAAAAAGACTTAGCAGAAAGGTGGAGGTACAGCAAGGTAGCAAGATATGAGCCATCTGGAGCTACCCACAGGTACTTAGAGATTGCCCACTTGCTCTGCATCTGCAGGGAAGGAAACAGTCATCTGGGTTTCCGAACTGACAGCAGTATTGCAACCCAGTAGGTACATGCAGGTTATGGGGTGAAATTTAAACCAAGGGCATGCTTTGAAACTACATCAGCATCCTGCTTTTCTACTACACAGTTATTTATTTCAGCTGACAACAGTCTCCCTGTCCAGATTTGAAGGGGGCACAACACGTTAGAAAAACACTTCAGAGTTCAAATTTGGGTTTCAGTTCAGCAAGTAACACCAATATTGCAAAGCCCTTAAGCGTTTCTAGCACCTTCACTGATCTGAGAAACACCATAACTAGGAACCCTGAGGCAACAAAACAAACTGTATCTGGATAATTCTGAGCTTACAGGCAGTTCCCCATGAATCAGTGCAGATACTGTAGTAACAGAGATGCCTGAATTTTTAGTTGGATTATATCTATACCAAACCAACCATGGAAGAACCCCCAACACCACTTATGTTGGCATGAACTTTCTAAGTGCAACTGTTTCACAAAACATTTCTATTTACACTAATGTAAACACTGATCTCCAAAAGCATATCAAGTAGGTGTTGCACTCACTTCATCTAGATCTGATTTTCTTAGGTGACAGGACCAAAAGGCATCTGCTGGTTCATTAAATCCATCACACTATCATATCCAGTTTATAATTACATTCTTAAACTGATCCTGATTTACCTTATAGCCATGTTTTTGCTCTTATAGGAAGATTATGCTGGAACCTCACCTTTCTAATTGTTACAAAACTTTATACTTCACCCACAGTTTTGTCATGGTCTGTTTAAATCTATTTGGTCTTTTTAGTGCCAAGACTGTCTTTTAGCTAAAACATATCTCTATGAATACGTGAAGAAATAAAATCAGTGTACATGAACAACCACCTAACCTGTATAAGAATAACTCAGTTGTAAATGTGCTGGGATTTCACGTCTAGCTTCATCCCTGTGTTCACCTTTGAAAGCTATTTCATGACTGATTTACACCTAAGATCACAGCACCTGCAGAAGGAGCAGATCCTGTCCTCAGGCACATCCTACATCCACTTCTGTCTTGATGGATCCTGGAACAGTATGCCTTGAGGTGAGCTGGATTTACCCATCTCATTGCAAACCAACACTCTAAAGAAAATTATAATAAAAACTATGATTCTTGGGTTTAGGAGCTGATCCAGATGGGAAAAAGCCCTCTGGCAGCAACTCATACAGAGCAGGTAGCAAAACCTTGAACCCTTAATACGTTTGTGAGGCCCAAAGAGCACCCCAAGAAAATGCTGCTGTGCCTGGTTCAGATGGCAACTAGCTCTTCATTTAGAGCCCTGATCACTGCAGTGATGTAAAGCTTCCATTAATATCAAAGGTGCTATGTCACTACAGAGCTTTGAAGGGTAGATCATAAGACATAAGCATCTTCAAATTTAATGATGCTGTCTTAAACCAGGTTGCTCACAAGTAGCATGGTAGAGCAGCCTGGCAGGAAAAAAGTTCATTTGTGCTCTGGTGTGTATTGTCAGGAGGGCTTACTTAAGGCACAATGGTTCCTCCATCATCTAAATCAAGTATTTTTTAATATTCTAGGCTTTTACATTTGCACAGCTATGTTTGAGCACCTTCAAAACAAACTTCTGATCTCACTCTAACTCTGTACAGAACTTTGTCCATTTAAACAAACTAATTCACATTTTGGCCCTACAGAATATAAATTTGCACTTTTTCGTCAAGAGGACTAGAAACAGAGCAGCAAGGGTGGTTTAGTTGAATTGAAGTTGATTATATTTACCAGTTTTTTCACACAAATGGTAACTTTACCTGTCATTAAGTAATTCCATCATTTGCTCATTTTGCCGGACTAAGATCATCTAATTCACTTCAAACTTCCCAATACAAAATTACAAAAAATAAAATAAAATAAATACCCATCATTTTATGGGAAATTTAACAAACTTCTGAAAATGTTTCCTAAGTGTTTTCTTCTTTTCTTCCTCTACATTGGTAAAATCCGCTTGCTTTTTTTTTTTTACCCAATAAATTGCCAGTTTTAACAACTTCTAAAACTACTTGTCAGCTTGAGGCTTACCTTTATCTTTTAGGATATTTTCTTTAGAAATTAATTCTTCAGATGGCAGATTTTAGTAGATGCATTCATAAAGGTACAAATAATATTTTTAATGTTTCTTAAAAAAGAAAGCTTAAATTCTGGACTCACCTGCGGAGCTTTTATCTCTATCAGTCTTCATTCTGGTTTTTTGTTATTACTGTTGGTTTGCCCTTTGAAAGTAAACCTGTTATGGTTTAGTGAAATTTCAATTTGTTTGAGTGGTCATGAGGTTTTTTCCCCCCTAGAGGTGGTTCATTCTTCCTTTCTTACCGAATTATTCTATAGATTTCCAATACCTTTGTGCAAGATAAAGCCTAGTTTGAACACTGGATTTTTTTTGCATTTCATTGAGAAAATACAGAAAGAAAGTGCCTTTCTAGTTCTCTGTCAAGGCAGAACATTTTCCAGGTTTTCTTTTGGTAACATAAAAATTAAAAAAACATGGGGTCTTTACACATGTTCCTAATTTTCATATTAAAATGTTTTTCAGTATAGTAGAATAATAGGAAAATAATAAATTTAAAATGACAAAAATGTGCTTCCAATCTCACCATCGTGTCTCAGCTCGTAGGGAAAAATCTTGTCCACAGTGTGATATCGGTATGGCCCTTTCTCCAGCATTGGGCTCTAAAAATAGTTGAATTCCAAATTAATAATAATCTGTAAAATAAGATCAAAAGGTCATAATCTGGCTCCTAGTAGGCATCATAGTTTCTGCTGGTGTCATGAAGATCCAGGCAGCCCCATCTGTACCTTAACAATAGCATAGCCTCAAAATACAGTTCTGCTCAAAAGAAGGACTAGAAAACAGGTAATTATTCAGCAGACGTGTCCCACATATATTTAAAATTACTTTACCCATGTTTGCATAAATTCAAACATTTAACACTGATGAAAAGTACACAGCAAAGCGGGAAGTACTTCTTTGGAAGGAGTCTTGCCCTTCAAATGCACCAAAACCAGGCTTGTGGACAAAAGGCCAATTAGAGCACAATTTTCTAACAATCTCCAGACAAAACACTAATATCTGCTAAAAAATATATGGTATAATATTGTCCTAAATTTAAAACATTTCAAAATACATAGTCTACTAATACTTTTCAAGAAAACATACAATTTGGGACACCCTTCAACTGGAAAATATAACAGTTTTTGTTTAAAAATAATTTCCCCATAGTTTTCTCAAGTCTTTTTAACATGAAGAAATGCAAGCCATTTCTCTATCAAAAGGGAAGATTTCATTTTATTTTTTTCCAATTTCGAATGACAACTCATGAAAATTATTATTCAAATGTACGTGGAAAAAGCTTTCCAAAAAACTCTCCCATCATAAATGAGAATGCTTGTTTTGAGTAGAATGACATTTTTCATTCACCCTGAATTTATTGTTTACTTTTTATAACTCCAAATATTCTCGTTAAGTAGTAATGAAGAGAACACTTTAAAAGTCTCTTTTTAATTGTCAGAAAAAAAAAAAAAAAAGGAGATTTTGTACAAAGTTATTGATGTTCTGGTTGTGGGATTAAATGTTCCTTTTACAACTGTCTATACTGATAATTATAAAGTAAGAGCAGCTGAAGATAGAAACAAGAGGGGGAAATGAAGTTACATATAAAGTTACCTTGGTTTAGTTCTAGAAGATATTTATTATTTCATTATTATGGATGCTGAAAACCATACAGGTTAGACAGTCAGGAGTATCACTGATGCAGATGCTAAACAAAGCCAAGCAGCGACACAAGAATCTCCAGAAGCCATCAGTAAGCCCCCTTTTTCCTACAAAAATTGTCTCCGCACAGAGCAGATGCCAGGCAGGTAATAGACCAAAGACAGTGACAACAAAGAGAAGGAAATTACTCAGATTGTTTTGTACTACAGAAAAGTCAATAGGAACATTTTAAAGGAAAAGTAGAAAATAAATCAAGTTGTGTTTCACCGCTTGGTGTTGCAGAGCCTTCCTGTAGCACCTAGTAGAGATTTAGGACGTGAACCCTCAAACCTTCCCCAAGAAGAATTCCCACTGCAGCAAGAAGAATTCCCACTGCAGCAAGAAGAACTCCCACTGCAGCAAGAAGAACTGACTCTCAGTCAGATATTAGTTATTCTTTTCCCCCCATATAACTTCATGGTGTCTTTTTATACTTTTATGTTTTCACATTATTAAGTAAAATTAACAAAAATTATTAAAGATTTTTTTACTAGTGAATCTTCCCCTGAAATATTAGTATGAAGTAGGGCTATGTGGAAGTCCACTTCCTCCACTTTCCATTCAAACGAAAAATTCAGAGTATTTTCCCTTAATATAAACAGAATGAGAGCAAAAAAAAACTTCTGATAGCCTTTGTTCTTCATGTTCTGACGCAGAGATGATATGACTTTCTGCTCTAAAATCATTATTGTTGAAGTGATGTCTTTGTGTTCATGAACATGTTTTGTTTCCTGAAGAAGCCAAGAGCTAACCCTGTTATTGACACCCCAAACTGATAGAAAAAATTGGTGTCCAATTGTCACAAAATCATACAGTAGATTAAAATGAAGGTGGGTAACACCTACTCTGACTTCCCAAATAATAAAAACCACACAGCTTTCCATTTCTAAAATGGAAATTTTACCCAGAAAAAATGAAATAGGATTTTTATTTTTTTTTTGCCAATTAACTTCTCACATTTTTTTCAAGTTGGGAAATATATCATAAATCTTTCCTGAAAAAAAATTCAGTTTTGATCAATTAGATGTTCTGGATGAAAAAGCTTTAATCAAAAAGTTTAATTAACCAGTTTCATTGTAAAAGCCATGAGACTTAATTCCCATAACAAAAGTGTGCAGCTTCAATACCCAATCATTTCCCACGTAGCACTCTCCACTCAACTAAAACTCAAAACTTGTCAAGCCAAGAACGGAAGTTTCACTGACAGCTTTCAGTGTTCACAGACCTCTGCTGAGATGATAATTTCCTGCCACATTCAACGTCTTCCATACTTACTCGTAGTGACAGTGTTGATTCTTTCTCTGAAGCCTGGAGAAACACCTACTTTCGGTAGTCTGGAGACTGTTCAACAAGACAGTAAAAAGAAGAAGCTAGAAGAGGAATTAGAAAAAAATATGAATTGGTAAAGGGGAATTTGTCCATCTGATGAGGACAGATGCTCCCACAGCACACCATGTGACATCTCCAGCTAGAGAAAGCTCAGTGGAAGGTTTGCAGCGTGTGAACTCAGGCAAACTATAGGCATGGTATTTTAATCATCTCTGACAAATGGATAATGGGAAAAAGCACATGTGGTTGGATGTAATTGCACGTCAATAAGCACTGTAGATGACAAACAGAAGAGTGGTGCAAAAATATACTGTGGTTGGCAACTGTGGATGAGGAGAAACTTTTGGCATGTACGAGCACAGGAGCTTATGTGCAGGAAGATGACTTACCAAAAAGTTGCTTCGTTTTAACTTTGGTGAGTGTTTTCCTTCAACACTGATGATGTACCTGAGCTAAATGTATTGTTACACTGAGACTGAGAGATTCAGTTCACATTTCAAGTCCTGTTTAATTCATAAGCAGTAGACGTATGCTGAAAGTCTAAGGGCATCAACAGTTTTAGCAGAACTCTGTGGAAGAAAATATTCATTGACGTTATTTATCCAGCTTGGATACACAAACTAGAACAAAGAAACACAGAATGGTAGGGATTCAAGGGACCTCTGGAGATTGTCTAGTCCAAACCCCCTTGCTAAAGTACGTTGACCTGAAGGAGCTTGCACAGGTTCGTTTCCAGGTGGATTTTGAGTATCTCCAGAGAGGGAGACCCCACAAAGTCTTTGGGCAGCCTGTTGCAACCAGCCAGAAGAACAAGCAACCCAAGATGGTATGGGAATGCGATGGGTAAGTAGATCGCAATCGCTATCTCCTGAAAAATATGTAAGCCAAACAGAAGTCTCTGGAAAGGCATTGACTATTATCTTTATGTCCTTAACTGGAGGTAAGGTGATGTCACACCCACTTCTGAGGTATGATGAAATTCAGGCAAAGGAAAGGTAAAATATTTCAAGATCCATTTTGGTAATCAGAGTTATCTGACAGTCAACTTGCATTCACTTACAGATTCCAAACCTGCACAGATACCACAGTGGAATTCTATAGTGTGAGGAGAGCTTCACAAGAGTTGATCCACGATATCCAGGCGGTCAAGACAAATCCAAATGACTTAGTCTCTGTTTTCTGCAGTCTGTGCACAACACCACAGACTCTGTCAGCTCTAAACAATGCTGGGGCTTCATGTGGTCAATGTCCTCTGTGAGACAAGCAGCAGACCCCAGGTTCTGAGTAATTATGGTTTTTAAGGATTCAACGTAACTTTTTCTGAGCGTAGACACGCAAGTCCTAACATCCTGGCCAAATACCAACTCGGATAATTATTTTGTCTACCTAAATGTCCCCGTTTTCATTTGAATAAGGTATTCTTCATTTCCAAAGCTGTTACCCAGTGCTGCTGATCGCTGTTAAACAGCTGCAATATTTCACCCCAGAGATGGCTGCATTTCAGTGGTGGGTGATGTGATCCAAAGAGTTTGAATATCAGTTTAATCACTTTGGCATCCTTCAGGAACAAAGTCACTATTTAAATGTAAGATTATTGTAGAGAATAAAATTGTCAATAAATGTAGTAATGTCTATCTCTAACTATAAGCAATTACGGAGCTAATCTCCAACTCTCAAAAAATAACACCAGATGGTATTTTTCAGAAAAGTCAAATGTAGAATATTATATTTTTTTGCATTTTTCAGTACATCATGATGGCAAATAATATTATGTGAATCCTGCAAGTACAAGAAAAATCTGCAAGTATAACATTCTTCTCTTCCAGCGAACATCCTGTGAATTCATAAATATTTACATTTTGCAAGTTATAATTATGTAGCACTAGAGGAAAAAAAAAGCAAGAAGCGACTGTATATACAAGTATATAAAAGAACATTCATAAATTAAAAATGTGCATTGTTCTGAAAATGACACCTACTGTGGTTTTTATGTCTGCATGCCAAACTATGGGATAACTTCTACCTCTCTCTCAGTTGGGTAAAAACGATACTTGTAGGTTTGAATGACTATTGATTTCTTATTAAACTTTCTATTAATAGTAGTAAATCATGATGTACAAACTCATCATTGCAGGTATTTGCTAAAATAGAAAGAAAAGTTTGCATTGCTACAGGGATAATCCTCCTTCTCAAACTGACAAACACAATCACAGATGCACTCCAAATAAATATTTTTGCAAAAAACCAGTTATCTAGATTGGTAGAGCTACATGCTAGCATATTATTGATTTGTTTGCTGGTTTGGTTGGTTTTGTTTTTTTCCTTCTTTTTGTATTTGTTGGCTTGGTTCAGCAATGTATACACTGAGGGATCATTTTAGCATTAATGAAACTGAACTGCACAAAAGTCTTGAAGTTGAGATTTTGGTTGCATGAATCGTATTTTTTCAGCAACCAGGGAAACTATTCATTGAAGACTATTTTTATTGAAGGAATTTTACCATTTTGATTCATGAATAATCCATGAACAGATGTTGATTTTTACAAGTTCAGTTGTTATTTGAAATTGTTTGAATACTTTATACAAACATATTGCAACCTCTAGGTTATTTGTACATTTTTTTTTTGTTCTATTACAGCCTTCAACTATTCATTGTAAGATAGCTCATCTCCTCATGTAAATAAATCCTGATCAACATAAAAAAATGGTGGAACAAGTGACCCAGCTGTATTATACATGATGTAAATTCTTTCAAAAGAAATAAAAACAAAAATAATTAAAAAAAATCCTTTATGACCAGAAAAATCAACTTTTACAAATAGGAAAAAAGACAAGAAAAAATAATTTGTGCAAATGGGTAATGCACTAACTGGAAGATGGTCAATTCCCTTCAACATTCTTACAGAAGTTAAAACTCTGCATAACCGTTTGTGGCAAATAGAAAAGGGTCTATGAATATGAAAGTCCCTTTGATATCATAATTAATAGCTGTAAAAGAATCTTTTTTTCTCTATATTGTTCAGTTTTATTGCTGAGATAAAACCAAAACCACAGTTGCAACACCTTTCCCTTGTAGACAGATTCTTTTTAACTGGGGCTGCTTTGTTATTTTCCCTTGGCTGTTTTTCTGCAGGCACACCATGATCATCTTACTCTTCGCTTTCCATTTTCAAGCACACCAAATTTGCATCCACACCATACAGTCTATCATAGGAGATGCCTGCGAACTCAGCAGGCAACTTTCTAACAGTAATTTTTACCTTGTTAACTTGTGCAATATTACACTAATTCCAGACAAATCAATCCCAGATCTTCCAAGAAAAAGGAAAAAAAAGTCACCACAACCATAAGACTCAATCAGATTTCCAAACCACTTAAAGCAGTTGAATCTCAAGTCCTTTTGCCTGCATTTACATAGCACGAATCCTTCCCTTTTATTCTATGTGCCTTCCTCAAAGTCGTGGACAGGCACGTGTTTTAAAATAGACCATGACTCTAGAAAGCAACTTGAGATAGGTTCTTGGAACTGCAATCTCCAGGTTTTTATGACCATCTGTTCATCATTTACATGGCAGCCTACAGAAAAATACCTGACAAAACTATACTGATCTTCAGAGACCTTACAGGTCCGCGTCTTGGGAAATGATTAACTTCTCTCTTATCAATACAGTACCTTAAATAGTAGAAAGGAAGAGTTGTCAGTAGGACCATGGTGACAGATAGGCATTGGCTGTTCGGTTTATTTACGAATTAGGGGAAGACAGGTGGGAAGGTTGGTGGGATACTTTGATTACATCTATTACTTTTCATAGCTCATTTTGGCATGATCAGGAAAATTGGAAGTTTGGCTAGTTGTCACAGCGTAAGGAGCCTGGCTTCTGCTCTTGGGCGCTAGCCCAATACCCCCAAAATCCAGGAAGACTTAAAACAATGATTCTAAGGACGAGATTCTTATTTACACCTACAAGGCAGATGAAGATCTGTTTGTTTGTTTTTTTTTTTAATGCTTGGGCAGTTAGTAATGCTGACTGTGTGGTGATCGTGTGATTTTCATTCCTCCCAGTGCAGCATCTTTATGGACCAGGTATATTTATATGTTGCCATACATTTCAGTGTCTTAAGTATACTAATCCCCATAGTTGACAGTGCTTATGTTGCAATGACCTGCAGTCATCTGATCAACTTTCAGAATACTTACTAGCTGTAATCAAATATATTCTCATCTCTTATTTGAACAAATCAAACAGAAATTGAATACAATTTTTTTTTTTTTATGAACACTAGCAATATGTTCTCGTCTCTGATAATTTTGACATTAAAATTCCATTTTAATAATCCCATCCTTCAGGCTTTGCAGACTCTTAAGGTATTAAAGCAAAAATTATCCTAAGCAGTTAGATTATAATGTATTTAAAGATTAGACATTTCATGTTGAATATTAACTGCTCCACTTCCCAGAGAAAAAAAATGATGCAGGCTTTTTTTTTTCCTGTATAATTTATACATTTTTTGATAGGTTGACTAGACAAAGTTCAAACCTTTTATGAAAAAATACTATAAAATATACTCATAGTTCTGCATTATATTAAGAAGCTGTATATAAAGGTATGAGAAAACATTTTTGCTTAAGTCATTAGCATATTTTCATACCTCAGGAATGCACAAAATGGCTGTTCAATCTCAATGCAGCCTATCAGGCTTCTGAGCTGAGGCAAGATTGCAATTATTTTACTATCTAAAGAACTTTTATTTACATGTCACAAAAGATGGGACACATATTTGGACTAAGTTTCGTAATAATACAAAATGTACAAGCACTATTTAATCATTTGAAATAACAAAACTACACCAAAATATTTTTACTTAAACTCGTAAGTATTTTAGGTATTTGTCTACTCATGACAACTCACAAGAAAAGCATTATTTGACTGGGTCAGAATTGTATACTTAAAATTTACCAGTGGGAGTATGTCCTATAGACAGAGTAATTTACCCCACCCCTCATTTTTACTTTACTTACCTAGCATCATAGAATCACTCTGGTCCAATCATTGGACTCAGTAATCCAACCATTAACCCAGCACCACCAAGTCACCACTAAAACATATCCCTAAGCACCACATGGCTTTGAAACCCCTCCAGGGATGGGGACTCCAACACTGCCCTCCCTGGGCAGCCTGGGACAGCCCTTGATAACCCTTTTGGAGAAGACATTTTTCCTAATATCCAACCTAAACCTCCCCTGGTGCAACCGGAGGTTGTTTCCTCTTGTCCTGTCTCTTGTTCCTTGGGAGCAGAGCCCGACCCCACCTGGCTCCAACCTTCTGTCAGAGAGCTGTTGAGAGCCAGAAGGTCTCCCCTGAGCCTCCTTTGCTCCAGGCCTAACAAGCCAAGGTCCCTCAGCCCCTCCTCACCAGACTTGTGCTCTAGACCCTTCCCCAGCTTCGTTGCCCTTTGGACACACTCCAGCCCCTCAGTGTCCTTCTTGGAGTGTAGCATCACATGGGGTTGTTGTGACTCACAAGCAGGACCCAGCACTTGGTCCTGTTGAACCTCAACACCCCATCAATTAACATCTCCATCTACACATCTTCTCTTGTTTCATGATGCATGACTGCTCTGCTTCCTACACCCTCTTGCACATAGGTCTCTTGACTTACTCTTCACTTGCCTCTTGTCATTCACTGTCTTTTTTAACTCTCAGTCAGAAAATGATGTGGCAGCTATCAGAATCAAACAAATCAGCAGCCCCATCCCTCAGCAACCCAGTCTGGGAATCCAGCAGCTGCACAGTGTTTATTCTGCAGCATGGTGCAACCTGTGCTGAGATGGCATGGTCCATTACTGCATGCTGACTCTGAAGGAGTTTTCTCTCCTCTGGGACAAGGAGAAGACAACAGTAAAACCTACTGCCCTGGCTTTCTGCTATACTTTGTGCCAACAGTTTTGGTCTCAAATCTACCCTGCTGTTTAGATTCAACTTGCTTATTTATTATTTTTTTTGGTGCTTGTTTACCATGAAATGCTCAGATACAGGGCTGGAGTCAGAATAACCCTTCAGCAACAACTCTCCCAACCCACTGCTGACACAGACATGGTCCACTTACTGCAATAAGCACTGTCAGAGCAAAACAAAAGTCCATCTAGAAAGTCAGTGTAGAATTGTAGAATCATTTTGGCTGGAAGAGACCTTTAAGATCATTGAGTCCAACCCTTAACCCTGCACTGCCAAGTCACCACTAAACCACATCCCTCAGCACCATATCTAAGGAGTAGATTAAGTCTTATGCTTTAAGTTCGCCCTCTGTCTTATTCTGAAATAGCTTCTCTGCATACACAACTCATCACTTACAGATAAACAGTCTTTCTTTTTAGAGTTTCTATGTCTGAACATTCAACTTGCAGTATAGCTCAAAAGGACATCAACTCACTTGTGCCAGTTCACCCAGTGGCAGAGACACCTTCTGACCCCCTTACAAGGCAACCAGCACAGGGTGTTTCTTCTCTTCTTGTAAAAACAGGGGAAAAACCTGTAATACGAAAAGAGTTTTTTGCCATTGGTGGATAAACAACACAAGAGACAGCCTGGGTTTGTTTCCACGTGGTATGACACCATAGCTACACACCCTTCCCAGTACTGTTTTTCATTTTTTAACAATATGCTTATGCTATTAGAAGTGTATTTTGGGTTATTTCTGTGGAACATTTAACATCTTTTCTTTGTCCTTTTGCCTTGCCCTTCAATTTTGACCGTGATGGATCTAAGCGTATTTAGGACATTAAGGGCAGACTAAATTGTTGTTTATACTGTTAAATGTAAAAAGCATAATGGCAGGGTAGTGCCTATATTCTGGAAAATAAGTACACTTGTCTGATTTTTATTACATATCTTCTCTACTGATGTGTACTGAGCAAATTGTGGGGTCTCTACTGAAAATGCAGTATGAAAGTTTAATACTAATCTCTGCAGGATGTGTCAACCTGAGCATATGCTATGCAACTCAGAACAAAGAAAAAACACTTGCGCTTTAGAAGAGATGCTCCAAGAATATCTAAATGAACCCAGTGCAGCCACAGGGCTGGTAAACACAGGTAAATGACAGAGAGAAGTTATCACCTTGATCAAGCACCATAGCCAGTATCCAACATTGGCATCTGCCCTGGCTCTGCAGTCAGTTCCTGGGGCATTGCCAGCCCCTGAGATATGGACTAAAATAGACTTCTGTAAATCATGCAAAGAAACACCTGTGAATTCTGGAGACAAGAACCCACCAGGACTTTTTCCAAGCAAGACAGAAAGCTTGGTGGCCTCTGCGTGCAAGGGCTTCTGATCCATCCGCAGCTCTCTGAACACACACAGACACACACACAGATCTTTGCCTGCCCAGATGTTTTCTGATTATTAATGAGGTCATCTGCAATGCCAAAAACATGGCCTCGTAGTTCTCCAGCACTCTTGGAAAGCTACAGAGTGTTTAAGGGGGATGGAAATATTAAATACAACATACGTATAAAACACAGTAAATCAAATGAACTTGTTTAGATGAAAAGCTCTTTTTTGGTTTTGTCAGCACAGCGATTGTATATTCCACAATTATGATAATTTTTTCTGAGATAGAACTGCTGTATATCTGACTGCTGTATCAGCCCCAGTCTTCTGGTTCCACCCCTTCTTGCTTTACAGGATGCTTCTTAAGAAAATATCTGCATTTTACAGTATTTCACCATTTCCAAGGTCAAAATTAGAAAATAAGAAAACTAAAATTGGAAGGGGATAATACAAATCATTATCAAAACTGTTTCTCAGTCACTACCCCCAAAAAAAGGATTGAGAAAAAGAGTGAAAAAGGGCTCCCTTATTTGAATTTCTGCGCTGAAATGATGGGCAAAGCTGAACAGACAACTGAAATGCCTGACCCTAAACAAACTAGAGAGACCCTAAACAAACATTGCTGTGCTGCAACCTTTCTTCTCCTTCAGAAAGTTCTTGGCATCACCCTCATGATCATCCAATTCCACTGCTTTTGCTTTACAAGTTTAATCACAAGTGGTCTAAAGCTCGGCACCAAGCAGCCAGGTGTAGCTCCTACTGTAATATTTTAGAGTCCTTAAAGACAAGGACCCCGATATGGAGACCAAGGGCTGGTCCTACACCAACCAGAGAAACACTGTCTGGGGACCACAAAGCCGGGGGGAAACACAGCTCTTTTTCCAGGCTCATGCAGCACCACCTATAGACAAAACCCCTAAATTTCTCTGGAGTATTTGGGAAATGGAAAATACTTCTTCCTTTACCTACGCTGCTTTTCCCTGCTACCCAAACGCTCGGCAGAGCAGGGTCTGGAACTAAACCCCTCTAGAGGGGATTGGCATAGATCTGGAAAGTCACATATATAATCTAAAAAGAAGTCTTGAGTAACCGAAAGAATTAGGTGAATTAGAGTGATTGTCTGGCACCAAATACAAGGATCAAAGACCCATAAAACTGACTTTTGCATTAAAAAAAACCCTCAAACCAGGCAGTTGCTGAGGACTCTTCACCCAGAACCAGAAGCCTCAATAAAGAGCGATTTGGGGGATTTTCTGCTGTGCCTCTTCTGTAGCATGCAGACATCAAATTGGAAATAATACTATTGCTAAGAAATAGCACCCCGAATACTTAATGCTTCCCCTTTGCCTTCTGCACATTGCAGGCTCCGCGCGATGTCAGAAGCCTGTGCAACCTCAGCACTGCGATCTGGGATTTGCCACAGTAAGTGTCTGTGGAGCAGGGCTACGTGCAAGAGTATAAAGGTTTGGGGTGGTTTTTTTTGTTGTTTGGTTTGTTTGTTTGTTTTTTTTTTAATTGTTACTGTGCTTACAAAGAGAATCTTGAAAATGTGAAGCACATCACACAGGGACTGATGTCTCCACATTTCCAGACAGCATGAAATGAATCGTGCCCTGCGAGATGTGAGGCATCCCATTCTCCTTAGTGCTGAACCTAAAGATGACAATCTGCAGCACGCTGAGAAGGAAAATATGAGTACAGGAAAAAAAAAGAAAAGAAAGCAAAGTTAGTTTTCACATAAATAGGATTTATTTTTTTTTTTTCCCCAGAATATGCTTTCTTTTAGATTTCAGAGGGGAAAAAATAAAAAAAAAGTAGAAAACCAACCAAACAAAAAACATACATCTGTGATACAGATAAAATCTTAGAATCTAGACACTTCTTACAGAATTTAGATGTGGCTTGATATAGAGCCTGTATAAAAGAATGCCTCTTGAATTAAAATATTCCTGATGGACCTTTCTTATACTGGCTGTTTTCCTGATTTGATTTATTTTAAAACTTTGGATAAGTTCAAACTTACAACATTTGGGTTTTTAAATTCAGGATTCTATGTCGCATTTTATGCCAGTTAGTGATAATTACATATCTTGAACTTCAAAGGTGTCTAACCAATTAAAGATTCTCTGCAAGAGAAAAATGCAGACGGAAAAAAAAAAAAAAAAGAGAGAGAAAAGAAAAACTATATTTGAATAATTTTCCTCAAATGCTGAATATTAAGCACATTGTGAGAATATTCACATAGCACTACATGTCCAGTTTTCTTTAAAATTCTGATTAGTTTGAATTTTCAGGATAGGGAACAATAGCAGTGCTGTAAGTCTCCTCTTTAGCCCATCTTTTATTTGTACAGCCCTACAACACCATGATTTGCTACATGTGTTGCTTGTTATATATCCTAAAAATTCAATTTTCTTATCCCAGAAGGAAAGAGCTATAAGAGGTGAAGCTACTCATTTGATCATAAAGTGTTG